>JBDJHY010173572.1:0-12271 GCA_039654485.1 Withania somnifera
TATCAAGAAAACGGGTATCACCATGTATCCATAACCAGTAATGCCACAAGTGTCAAAATGTGTACTCACTGTCATACAATGATGGACTCAAGTCCCAGTGCTGTACTAACTCCCGATTTTGGGTTGGACTCAAATTCCATCATTAATTAAGTAAATTATATTTTTCCCCGGTGCCAAGAGGGAAAGCCTGGACTAAAATAAGTAAAGATAGTGTTATCGGGTGCTCGACTCCATGTCGAGTCTAAATCAGTTAAAAGCCCATTACTTATATTACAATTAAGTGTTTTGGTTTCTCAATTCATATTGTGAATCATCATCACTATCAAATCTTTCTTTAGCCTCTGCAGCTCAAAATCAAGTGGTGATACCAGCCCAACCCCAATATACTCTTATAGGAGCTTAGGCTCGGCATCTCGTGTCATAAATGCACGGCACGTCAATAACACATATAACTCATATGTAAACATGAAATATCCACATCCTATACCCTGTACGGGTATTTATAATCATATGCTAAGTCTCGGGCCCTATATCACTCGGGTGCCAACATATCATTATCAACATAAAATGGATGAAAGAATGGTACTGGGTACTATACAACCTATCTACCCAACCCAAGGATGCTAATTAGTACAATTATTAAAGCTATAATCCTAGAGATAGCCCCACGAAGCCTACCTGTCGTCCGACGACAATGCGCTGTAATCCCATGAATATTAATCCGACTGATATCAAATGATATAAAACTTATGCCAATGAATTCTATATGTTAATACGAGTCCAACAAAGTATTTTATACTAAGTTCCGGACTGGGCCTAAAATAAGGCCTAAAACGGACTTGCGCGGCCCGCTTTCTAGAACTAAAAATAAACTTCGCTACAGGGTCCTCAATATAATTTGGAACCCATACCCCAAAATTAAGCACGATTCGAGTGCGGGAAGGGCTTCAAATCAGCCAGGACAGAATTGACCCTAAAGGGGGTCAAAGATTCCATATTTACAGATTTATCATTGGAATTATGATGTAATAACAATCCTAGGAATAATGTATGTATAATTAATGAAGAATTATACAAAAATAAATGAGTTATGAGATGATTTCTTCAACCTCACCTTTTAGGCCATTAATGGTTGAAAACTAAGAAAATAAGGAAGAAGAAGAGAAGAAACTTACCCAATTTTATGTGGAATCAATAGGGAATGATGTGAGGATTTACTTGACCTTGAATGGTTGTTTTGGGGGTTTAATTTTGCTCAGGAATAGAGTGAAATGATATAGGGTTGCTAAAATAATAAAGGGAAACTGTGCAGGAAATTATATATACTGCCAGGCGGGACATTCGACGATCGCACTATACAGGTGCGATCGCACTATACAGGTGCGATCGCGCTTAAGGAACTCCTATGCATTTATTGTGATCGTGTGAGTTGGGTGCAATAACACAAAAGAAGGAAATAGTTCAACGTGTTCATACTGCAGGGATTGCAATCATGCTTAAAGCCTTGCCAGCACTAGTTGCAGGTTTCTGCTGCATTTTCAGAATTTCCAAACGGGAGTTCGAACATGAAATGAAGTCCAATTTGGACAAAATCAATATGCAAATAGCATGGAAACAACATTTCGGACTCAATGAAAATGACTAAATTTAATTATGATGTTGTTTACATAAAATGACCCTCAAACTAAAAGTAGTCAAAAGTGCACTTCTCCACTAACACCTCGAAAATGTAATGACAAGTCCAGAAATTATACCAATACGTCCAGAAATTATACCAATACCTTACCTAGTCTAAAATCATCATTTTGGAACTACTGGAAGTGTCAGAATTCCAATCTGACCCTCTGAACATCAAAATACAACTCAAGCTCCACTTTAGGCCATAAACATAACTAAAATCCACAATCTTACATAATTTACAAACAAAAACTCCAAAACTCAAACTTATGGTCAATCTTGACTTTGTTTGATATTCCGGAGCTAACAAAACTGTCGGAACTTGATTTCGAGATCTTCTTGAAGGAAAGTTGAATTTGGTCAATGAATACTTAGTTTTTAGGCTCTAAATTAAGGAATTTGAGATATCTCTCAACCGAGTCGCCACGGATCCGAACTGTCAGTACCAGCAAGTCATAAATGACTTGGAAAAACTACCAAAATACTCTAGAATGCAAATTGTCATGTATTTATCATAAATGAACATGAGGTTCATTACATAAATAATTGGATTTGGATATTCATATTACCCTAGAAAATCTAAAATGACATAGTTTTATCGTAAAAATATTGGGAAAAGACTAAACTAAACCCTGAAAAACATAACTAGAAAGATGTTGTAGGACACCACGAGTCGACCTCAGACTAGTGATTCAAGGATCACGATTAGTGATTTGATTACTGATCCATGATTCCAAAATTTCAAGCTACTTAAGACCTTTCATGATTTGACAATACCAGTTGTGAAACTTATTCCATGACTTGTAGGTCCATTTGTGAGACTGAGGATTGAATTTGGAGTTTTATTTATGTTATACCATAATTCGTTATATGAATTCAGTGATTCATGGACTGAAAGGATAATTTTTAGGTTTCTATATCTCTACTTTAGGGGTCAACGGACAATTCATGAAGTGTATTCCATGAGTAATGGTACGACTCTTCATGACAAAGGAAGAAAAAAATATTTTTCTAAGTTTAAATTCTAAGTTTTTATGTTTGAGTCGAGTGTGGGGTGTTACAATATCTTCCCCCCCCCCTCTTGGGATTATTCATCCTTAAATAAAGGCTAAAGTTGAGTTTGGAGTGAATCTAGCTACTAAAAGTAAATGATTGTGCTAATGAGCTAACACTGAATGTGATATTAACTAATCTGAATGAACTAGACCTAAATGACTACTTCTAGCATGGATGCATATGATAGGACTCATATAAGGTGATATAAAGAATGAAATTAGAAGAATAAGCTGAATAGACAGGATAATTACCTCAAGCTAAAACCGAACTGGAATGAAAAAGATAAGGATGTTTCATCATCATATCTATTTCCGATTCCCAAGTAGCTCTTTCTATAAGATGGTTATGCCAAAGAACTTTGATTGAAGCTACTTACTTATTTTTTGTCTACAAACCTCACAGTCTAGAATCTAAACATAAATCCACTCATAACTCAGGCTATCTCCAATACCAATGTCCTCCTATGCTACAACTAAAGATGGATCGCCAATGCATTTCTTCAACATGGAGACATGGAAAATAGGTGCACTGATGTTAAGTCTGCTGGAAGGTCTAACTCATAGGTAATACTACAACCCTCCCCAACATATGATAAGGACTAATATAGCAGGGACCGGTCTTCCCTTTCTTCCTAAATTCATGACCCAATAATCTACCTCAAACTCCATGATCTCTCCTCCTCATATTCGTATAACACTTATGACTATTCTAAGTTGTCCTTAATTTGTCCTTTATGATTTGAACTCTCTATATGGAATCATAGACTAGATATATCCCTATTTTGGTTGCCTGACCAACCTTGAACCAACCAATGGGATATCTATATCTCCTCCTATATAAATCCTCAATCAGCACCATCCGGATATTAGAGTGAGAGATATTGTTGTATACAAACTCAATCATTGGAAAATGACAAACCCAATTCACCTTAAAATCAATTTCTTATGCCCTCAGAGTATCCTCTAGGGTCTAGATGGTCCTCTCTGCCTGAGCATCTGTCTACTGGTGAAAATATGTCTTGGGGGTGAACCTGGGTACAATAACCCTTGTGAAAAGATCTCTAGAACTGAGATGTAAACTAAGTACTCCTATTTGAGATGATGGTCAATGACACACAGTGTATTCTAACTATATCTTGAAGGTACATATTACCGTACTCCTCTACTAAACAATCGATCTTGGAAGGTAGGAAGTGAGAAGACTTGGTCATTCTGTCTACTAACCCAAATAAAATCATGTTGCCTCTTAGCATGTAATAGACCACTATTTTATGACCTACCACCTTTGTACATGAATATCAAATTTTTTTATCTCACCTACTGACATTTGGTGCTCCACTTTCACTTGTACTCAATTAGGACACTTATCGATAAAATCAGTTATGTCCTTCTTTCCATTCCACAAATAAACCTCCTTTATATCTCTATAAATTTTAGTAGCACCGGCATAAATGAGATATATGCAATTATGGGCTTTATAAAAGGTCTTCTGCTTTAAAACATCTATATGTGGAACACATAAACTACCCAAATATTTGAGCACCTCATCTCCCCATTAGGAGAAAACTTGCACCTTATACTAATGTACTGCACCCTTCAGTTAAAGTAGAACTGGATCACTGTATTGCTTTTTCTTAATCTCAACCACCAAATATGACTCTGGACCATTCTAAACTAGCATACCACAAGCATTTGTACCAAAAAGTATAATCCCTAAGTGTGCAAGCCTTTGCACCTCTCTAGACAAATGTTTTTTCCTTCATCAACATGGGTCATATTACTATAGACAATTTGTTGAGGGCATCAACCACTACATTATCCTTTCCCCGATGATATACCATATTTATTTCATTGTCCTTGATCAATTATAACCACCTCTATTGATGGATATTCAGCTCTTTTTGGTTGAACACATATTCTAGACTTTTATGATTAGTGAAGACATCTACGTGCACACCACACAAGTAATGCTTCTAAATATTTAAGGAAAAAACAATAATGCTAATTCAATATCATGAGTCATGTAACTATTCTTATGAAACTTGAGTTATCTAGAGGCGTAGTTAGTAAACTTACAATTCTGTATTAAAACACACCCGAGTCCAACTCGAGAAGCATCATAATAGACAACAAAAACCTATGTACCCTATGGAAGGTCAACACTGGAGTATAGTCATCCTAGTCTTTAAATTCTAAGTCACTTTGGTTAATGGAGAAGGTATAAAAGAGAACCCATCAACAAACCATCAGTAATACCCATCTAAACCAATGAAACTTCTGGATGTCTAAAGAGAAGTGGATCTGAGCAAATTCATGATTGCATCTATTTTGTAGGAGTCAACATGGATAACCTCATAGGAGATTAAATAACCAAGGAAAGCTATAGACCTTATGCAAAATTCACATTTAGAGATTTGGCATAAAGTTGAAGGTCTCAAAGGGTTTGAAGGAAAATACTGAGAAGAATGGCATGCTCCTACCAGCTTTTAAAATAAACCATAGTATCATCTATAAAGATAATCATGATAAGGTCCAAATACTACTTGAACACCCTGTTCATGAGGTTCATGAAAGGTACAGGATGATAGTTTTTTAGGAATATCACACACTCGGACCTTAAGCTAATGGTGATCAAAATGAAAATTAATTTTAGAAAAGTAAATGGCACCTTAAATCTGACTTAACAAGTCATCAATACTTTGGATTTGATATATATTATTGATTATGACTTAGTTTAGCTAACTCTACCCATCTTTCTTACGCACTAATGAGATAGGGACATCCCGAGAAACACATTAATCCTGAGGAACTTCTTATCTAGTAGGTCTGCTAACAATTAGTTATTTTAAAGCTCATATGGTTTCATTATGTATGAAAGAATAGAGATAGATTGGGTGTTTGGTACAAGGTCTATTATGAAGTTTATATCCCTGTCTGTAGGGACTCTAGGTAGATCCTTAGTAAAAACATCTGAGAAGTCTGTAACTACTAGGCTAATTATATATTGGGAATTCAGTCTCAAAGTCCTTAACCATAACTAGATGTTAGATACACCCTTTATATATCCTCTTTCAAGCTTTGAGATAAGAAATAAAACAACCATTAAGGAAAGATATACTACCCTCCCACTCAAGGATTGGTTTATTGGGAACCCAAAAACAAATAATGCTAGTCCTACATTCAACCTAGCATAGCATGAATGAATCCAGTCCATGCTAAGGATGACATAAAATTCTACCACGTCTAGATCTATAAGATCAGCTGGAATTCTTTTATGTAGAACAGACACTGACTATTTTGGTAAGCTGTTTGATAAAGTCACCAACTAGGGTAGATATGTACAAGGGATCAGGAAAACTCTCAGGACTGACTCCAAAATAATTAGCTATAAGGGGAAACACAAAATATAGAGTAGTTCTAGATCAAACAATGTATAAACATCAATAGAGTAGACACGTAACATACCAGTGACCACATATGAGGACTAGTCTTGATCCTTTCTAGAGCAGAAGGCATATAATCTGTTTTGGCACTAACCACCACTGGTACAAAAAGATATGCCCTGATGAGATGGGATGAAAGCTAAGATATCCTAACCAACTGAAGGACACTCCCTGTGTCTATGCCCTAGCTAATCGTAAATGAAACATTCATTCTTACTAGCTAGGAACTTTCTTGAATGGTTCTTGCCATAATTAAACAGGGTGGGTATGCCTATTACCATAGTATCTTAAGAAAAGAGGCCAATTCTCTGAATTGTTGACTCTACTAAGGCCTTAATTCTAAGAATGAGCACTAGCTAAGGATAGGGCTTGTACCCTATAGCTCTGCTACTATTATAGTTGTTGTAAATATGGTGTTATGTGTCCTCTACTGACCTAGACTGACTGAATTTGGAATGTCTGATCTTGTCCTTCTTATTTTTAAAAGATATCCTTCAACTTGGATTTATCAACCTTTATCTACTCAAGATAGACCATCAAACGACCAATATCCATATCTGAATTTAGAGTGGTTCTCTATTTATTAAGCAAGTGGGGAGAGAGTTTGGAAATGATCAAATTCATCCAAGTAGGCACATCTGCAACCATATTGGGGATTACCTGGAAAGCTAAGAGAACCTCATACCGCACTCAAAAACTGACATGGAGCCCTGCTATTAATTTAAGAACTTATGGGCCTTTTACTCCCAATTCACCCTTGGAAAGAACCAGCCTAAAAATGCCTCCTCAAACATTGCCCATGAAGGAGGGGTTGTATCAATTTCCCTATTCCTAAATCCTTCAACTATAGGGTTCCAAGTTAATCCTATCAAAATCATCTACGTTCATCACATGACATGCTCTCTAGATCTCTTCCATAAAGTTATTTGGATCCTCCCCCCAAATTCCATCCACGAAAATCCAAAAAATTCATTAGGAGGAACTCCATCACCCTGACAAAATCAGCATCAATAGTAGCCGGATAAACTGCTAAGGCTACAACTTACTGCTAAGTCTGAGAGATAATAATTTGTGCCAATAATTGAATGTCTTTTCGTAATTAGGATGTGGTAATGTTATCCTATTAAGTTTCAGGAGCTATAGGGGAGAGGGCCTATCCTAAAGAGAATGTCTGGTGGCTCTGCACGTAGATGCTCTTCTGAGAGGCATGATCTATAAATGCATAAAGCACGAGTTATAAAGTAATCTTAGAGTTAAATATTGTTGCACAAGTTAAGACACTAATAAAGGGAAAATTTCCTAAATGTTTCATAAACTTTCCATTGTAATTTTCACATGCTTCACACCCATAATAAAGTCTCAACTAAATGTTAGATTTCAAGTATCCTAGCACTCTTCAACCTAGGGCTCTGATACCAAATTTTCACACCCCGAGTCTACACCCTAGAGGGGATATAGCATCCAAAACCACCTGGTGGCCCAGATATTCCCTTGGATCTGAGATACACTAAATAATACTAAAATATTCGATGGAATCAAGTATATAAATGAGCAAAACTGATAACTCAAGAATAAACTGTATAAATACCCAGAGTTTGCATTATTGTCTAAGTTTGGAAGCCACTACTAAACACTGTAAAAGTGTTTCTATATCAAGTCCCTAGATAACTTAAATAAAAGTACTAAAAACTGAAATAACTACTAAATAGAAATAATTGAGATCTGGGGAAAACTCTAGTCCCCAAACTATAAGGACTCACTACTAGATAGATGTAATACAGAAGTCTGGTCATCCCTGAGTGTGAGGATGGTTGGTTGTATATGCCTAGTAAGAATATGCATCAGTATGTGGAATGTACTGGCTCGCAAGAATACAATATGTATCAAATTGGATAAACATGAATATAATACTATGCATAAAACTAGAATAAGTATGTATCCGAACTGAGTTTATACCTAATCAAAACATGTTAAAAGTATTTTATGCAAGTTTTAGCAATATAAATAAATTATCAACTTTAGATAGATATAGACTCAAGTAAAATGAACTCATATGAATAGAGTAAGATTGATAAAAACACTTTAATATATGAAATTGTAAACCTGACTATAAGGTGAAAACTACTGGAAGCCTCTATAACCAACATAACTCCAAGTGAGAAAAATCCAAAGTCCAATATCTAACCTAACGCTGGGAGAGGCCCTTCTCCTACTAAGGTATAAAGCCTGATAATATCCTAGTGGATCTAAAAAGTCTATATTGATGCCTTATAGGAACGACCAGCATCCGAAGGTGGCACGTCATTTCTAGAATTAGGGTACTCTAAACCCTTATCCTTTCGATAATAGTACTACTTCTAAAAACTGAAATTGATTGACTGCTCCTAACATGATCAATGGGACTTATCTTTTTATCCAACTAAACTTGCAAAACTATTATGACTGTATGTAAAAGTTGTTGTCTTTTAGATACTTGTATTTCTTTATTGAACTCATGTAATTACTAACTGAGCTTGATTTACAAGTGTTCTGAGTAACTACAACACTTACGATTTTCTAATCTGGGTTTAAGTCTTGATAATCCAAATATCAGATATAATTGCTCTAAAAACACAAAATCATGAGCTTTGTAATTTAAGCCAGAGACATTTAGTCAAAATCATCAAATTATAAGTATTTTCATAAAATTCAATAAACTACTTTAGATCATGAACAACTATATGAATCATCGAAACACGTATAATTAACATGATATATGCTGAAAAAATGACTAGACATGAATAACAAATTATGAGAGCTTACCCTAACTTCATGAATCACATAATTTATTGAGAGATATAGGTTTCGACACAAGGATAGAATACAACCATTATTGAAGTCATGTATACCTAAATTGTGGCCTTTGGACTAATTCAAATGATGAAACCTTGACCTTTTGACTAGAAATCCTAGGCCTGAGAGAACTGGTGAACATACTTTCTTTTTAAGTCAGAGAGAATGGTGAGAAATAATAGGTTTGGGGTATTTATATCACCCCCAAGAAAATGACAAAATGACATAGTTTTTATCTTAAAAGAATTGGTAAAAAACTGAATTGTCCCTAGAAAAAAATATAAATGAAAAGTTGTCATAGGAAACAATAATCCAACCTAGTACCCGTGGTTCAAGGATCACGACTCGTGACTCAGGTCATGGTCCATGATCAAAAATTTCAAGATACTAAAACCTTCTATGATTTAACTCTATAAGTCGTGAAACTCATTTGAAAACTGTAATGACCCTCATGGTTATTTATGATAAATACATGAAATTTTTCATTATAGAGCATTTTGGTAGTTTTCCCAAGTCATTTATAACTTCTTGGGACCGGTAGTTTGGATACCTGGCGACTCAATTGAGAAATATCTCAAATTGCCGGTTTTAGAGCCTAAAACTAAGTGCTTGTTGACCAAAGTCAACTTTCCTTCAAGACGAGCTTGGAATTAAATTCTGATAGTTTTGTTAGCTCCAGAATGCCAAACGAAGTCAAGTTTGACCTTGAGTTTGTGTTTCAGAGTGTTAGTTTGCAATTTGTGCTAATTTTTGGATTTTAGTTAAGCTTAAGGCCTAATTTGGAGCTTGGGTGGTATTTTGATGTTCGAAGTTCCGGATCATAATTCGAATGCTTCCATCAGCTTGAGATTGATGATTTTAGGTTAGTGGAGGTGTGGTTCATTTCACAGGCTTGTTGTTGCATTTTCAAGGTGTTGGTGGAAATTTCATGAATTTAAGCCTAAGGGTTGACTTGGTCAATATTTTGTCGAAACGACCTCAAATTTCGATTTCGACTGCGCCTTTGAGTCCGAAATGTCGTTTTGGATGTGCGTGCATAGTTTGTTTGCGTAAATTGGACTCTGAACGCATTTCGAGTAGTGATTCGGAGTAATTCTTCTCTTTGCTTTTGCTGTCAAAACCTGCAACGGGTGCGAGTGAATTTCTTCTACTCGATAGTGGAACAGGTCCACTTGATCTCGAAGTAGTCCAGGTTTCCTCCAATGCGATCGTGTAATCCTTTCACGCGACTAAGAAGTGCAGTGATCTTATACTCATCGCGATCGCGTTGAGCCATTCCACGATCGTGATGTACAAAAGATTCCTTAATGTGATCGCAACCTTTCTTCACGTGATAGCGATGCTTTGTTCAAAATACCTTACGTGATCTCGATCATTTGTGATGTGATACCGATGCAAAAAATACCTGGCAGTTATATAAAAACCCCTGCACGACCCCAGCTTTTATTTCAGCAAAATCTCTAAGTTTTAACCCATTCCTGTGAGAAAAACTTCTTTCAAACATCAGTTCAAGGCTGAGAGAAATCCCCAAGTGTTGCCCTTCGACTTCTACGAGATTTGGGTAAGTTTCTTTTTCGTTTTAATTTTTGAAATCCTTAGTTTCCTCCATTAATGGCCCCAATTGATGAAGTTGATAAACTCATGCCCTAATCCATATATTATTGCATAATTCTTCGTTCCCTGGATATATTTTGCTTCTAGTATAGTTAATTCATTGAATTTCCAACATTTAATCCTATAAAGGTTGCATCTTTTGACCTCGTTATAGTCAAATCTGTCCGGGTTGTTTTGGAGCCCTTCCCAATCTCGAATTATACTCAATTTTGGAGTACGGGTTCCTAGTAAAGTTGAGAACCCCGTGGGGATATTTATTTTCAGTTTCGACGACCGGACCCCGCAGGCTCAATTTAGGCCTAATTTTAGGCCCAGTCCGGAACTTAGCATAAATTATACTGTTAGACTTGTATTGATATATGAAATACTTTTACGCAATTTTCAGAGCATTTGGAGATCGTTTGATATCATTCGGAGTAATATTTGTGAGCGTGCAGCGCTTTATCATCGGAATCGGAAGATAGGTAGGCTCTGTGGGGCTATCTCTCGGCTTATAGCTTTACTAATCATACTAAATTACATCTGTGGGTTGGTTAGCTAGGTTGTTATAGTAATCTTGTACCGTTCTTTCATCCGTTTCCTCGTTGGTATATATATTGGCATCTGAAGTTGCATGATGTCTGTGACTTAGGAGTTGTCTAGAGACACCTGTGCAGGGCATATATAATTGTTATTACATGATCCATATGTATATACTTGTTGATATGTTGTGCATATATGACATGAAGAGGTTGGGTCTTTGGCTCCGATGAGAGTGCATTGAGGTTGGGCCAGTAGAAAAACATGATTATTAAACCATGGGGCTAGAGACTGACTTTAGTAATAATGATGAATAATGATATAAATTAATAATCTGGAATATTTGAATAATGATAATATAAGTAATAATCTTTCAACTGTTTTAGACTCGGCGTTGTATCGAGCACCCGGTAATACTATTTTATTTGTTTTAGCCCAGGCTTAATATCCTGACACCAGGAAGTATCATTTGGCTAATTAATGCTAGGACTCGAGACCAACTTCGTTTGGTAGTGAGTACCGCCGCTGGCACTTGAGTTCGTCGTCGTGCGGAAGTGAGTACAACTATTTGACACTTATCACATTTAATGGTTATGGAGACATTGAATATACATATTCATTGAGGATATTGGTGATAATATTCCATTGAGGCGTTGTACGCTATGACTTGCCAAGTACAGCTTAATGATATTATCGACATGAGGCACTGGATGCCAGACTATGAGACCCTTCAGGCTTTGTGATTTGGGATGTGAGGTTATGATGACGTTAGAGATTGTATGCGGTGACATACCTCCATGGTTCGGGCTACGGCTACACGGAGGGAGGTATAGGACGGAGAAGAGATATGCCGGAAATATTTAGGTTAGTCTTCTTCTTCCTGCTGGACCTACGAGTACCGAAGGAGAAACGTACTCAGGATTGATTACTTTATGGTGTGTATTTACTTTTCTGCACTTGTTTTTTTCAGTGTACCCCTGGTAGTGTGTGGATGTCTATAGGTGAGCGTGTTTCTGTGTACACTACCCTTCTTTCTGGGGGAGTTGACAGAGTTTATATGCATTACTTTAGTAATATTATTACTACTTAGTTGTTATTATTGTTTAATTGATAGTTCATATATGCGGGATA
>JBDJHY010173601.1:0-12270 GCA_039654485.1 Withania somnifera
TTCCACAACTTCACATAATTTGCAAATGAAACCCCGAAAACACAAACTCACAGTCGAACTTGACTTTGTTTGGTCTTTTGAAACTAACAGAACTGCCAAAATTTGATTTCGAGCTTCTTTTGAAGGAAAGTTGACTTTAGTCAACTAGCACTTAACTCAAGGCTCTAAAATAGGGAATTTAAGATATTTCTCGACTGATTCTCTAGGGATCCAAATTGTCGGTCCCGGTAAGTCATAAATGACTTGGGGCAACTACTGAAATGCTCTAAGATGCAATAAGATGCTTATTTATCATAAATGACCTCAAGGGTCATTACATAAAGTCATGCTAGTGCTCCGAGGTTACCTTAGTGAGGTCACCAGTGCCCCGAGGTCACATTGGCGAGGCTTTTGTGGTGAGGTCATCTTGGCGACTTCATGCCAGTGCCCTTAGGGCACTGTGGCGAGGTCACCTCGGCAAAGTCCACTCTAGAGGCTCCCTGCCCTTAAATCAGGGCTTCACCCTTTTATTTTAGCCTATTGTCTTTTTGTTCCCAGTATCTCCCGAGCTTATTTTTTGGACCATGAGTTCACCCAAGTTGAGGGTTATGCATCGGTGTGTTACTTGTTTTCCCAAGCTGCAGGCCCCACTTCCCGACCCCAGTTGCTAGTGCAATATGGGTCTTTTTGTTCATATTTTGACCTTTAGACTTATAACTTGTATAGTTTCGGGCAATATCTACTACGTTGAAGCTTCAGATATGCGATGTGTGCACTTTGAGGATTTTCATCAACATCAAGGTAGGTTAGGTTTAATTTTTTCATTGTATAATAGGTTGATATTATTATGCTTTTTGATATGTCAAGCAGTTCGGGCAAGGTTACTTAGGTTGATTCTCTTTTTTTTATTGATTTTCATGTTGGATTTTGGGGACCCGTGAGAGGGCATAGAGGATGAAGGGTTGCATACCAGGTCTTGGCCACCGATTGGAGGCTACTGTCCTTGGGAATTATTTTAGCATTGATGCAATAAGTGTAGTGAGATGAGCTCTTATCTAGTGGCCTTTGGCCGTTCCTAGACTCTACTTACTTTTCATTTTTGTTGTTTTTCATTTTATTACTACTATTGTATTGATGCTCTTTATATATATTGTTTGGGCTAGAGACTTGACATTGATATGGGGTATGTGTCCGATGTTGTTATTGACACTGATAAGAGGTGTCTGTTTGATGTTGGTATTGACACTGACAGGGGGTATGTATCTGATGTTTTTATTGACATTGACAGGGTTTGTGTGTTTGATGTTGTTATTGACAATGAAAAGATATGTGTGTCTGATGTTGTTATTGATACTGACAGGGGTGTGTTTCAAATGTAATTATTGACACTGCTAGGAGGGATGTGTCCGATGTTGTTACTGGAACTGACATGGTGTGTGTCCCTGAGGTTGATATTGTTTTACTTTACTTTCCTACACCCCTGTATGGTAAATTAGGTATTGTGTGTGCTTACTAGGCTTAAGGCGAGAGTCACAGTGGGTTTTGCTATGCTGTTAGTGCCTACCTACGGGATGGGGCGTGAGGTAGGTTATGCTGCGCTATTTGTACTTACTGGTGGAATGGGACGCCGATAGGTTCTTGTGTGTTTACTTTTATTCCGCATTTAGTGGTATCCTCCAACTCAATACTTATTCGTGATTCTTGCGTACATGGTATAATAGTTAGTAAGGTTTTACTCAGCACAGGTATGTTTCCTTACTTTGTTATGGGTTTCAGATTTTTGATCCTATAGTCTATATCTATCAGGTTTATTTCCTATATTTTTATATTAGTACATTCGATATCTTACTCTTCTACTTATGATTAGTTTTACCACTTCATTACTATTTTGATACTATTATCGACCTGTTTTACTTTCTCACTTTATTACTCATATTTTATATTAACCTAGCCGGTCGATGATGTCTACTGGGTACCTTGTTTGGTACTAATGCTGCACTTCACTACCTTTTTTCATGGTGTAGATACCGATAAGGGTTGTCAGGGATGCCGAGATCATATAAAATAGACTTAGCTGATTTGCGGAGATTATGGTAAGCATTACAATCAGAGCCAATCATGATGTCCTTGACTTTGGCTTTCTTTCTTCGATACACAACAGGCCCTGCATTGTATCATCTTTTACAGGAGATTAGTATTTTGTATCTTTGGATAATCTTATATAATAGCTCCATATGCCACTGACACCAGGGTTTGGAAGTTGGGTTATGTATCTTTTTCCTTCTAGACTCTATCCGTTTTGTATTGTTTATGCTTTGCTTGATGCATTACTTGTTTTTAGAGTCTATAGCCATTGTGGGTGCTCTGGGCTACAGTGTTAGGATTTTCTAAAGGAGGGACATAGATGCCATCATGACTCAAGATTTTGGGTCGTGACAGAGTGGTATCAAAGTTAGGGTTCACAAGTCTCATTGGCATTAGAGAAAGTACCTATTAGAGTCTTACGGATTAGTGAATAAACATTTGTATCTCACCTTCGGGAGGCTACAGAGTATCTTACGAAACACTATCCTTCATTGAATCCTATCATGCGTTGTTATTCGTACTCTTCTGTAACTTACCTTGACCTTACTCCTTTCTAGATAGTCCATACCAGAGGATCTTCATTATATCAAGACCCTCCCCTAGTAAGGCAGGAAGGGGTAGGGGAGGATGTTTTGCCAGTTGCTACAACCCTAGCTACTTCACAGTCACAGGCACCCTCCATGAAACTGCCACATCCTGACGAGCAACCACCTACCGCACTCAGAGACTTCGTATGGTAGATGATCCAGATGTTAGGCAGTACAGTGGCAGATAGGCCACACTCATCTGCCCAGGGAGCATCACGGGATGTACCACCTTCCCTAGCTTTTGCAGCTTGAGAACCTCAACTAGCGCTACCGCTAATTGCACCACTTCAGACTACTGTTATGGCCCCCGAACCAGCTTTAGCTTCTTCTATAAGCATATCTAAAGTGCAGAAGATGTTAGACCATTTCCTTCGGGTTGCCCCTGCCAGAATTTTAGGAGCATAGGGGAAGGACTCCCCTGAGTTTGTTACTATTTGTGAGGAGCGCCTTTAGATGTTAGAACTCCTAGATTATCATGGGGTAGGATTCAAATCTCATCTTCTTGAGGGTGCCACCATTCATTGGTGGAAGATGTTTCGGGATCGTAGATCACCAGGGTCAGCTTTGCCTACTTGGGGGTAGTCCAGAGAAGCATTTCTAGCCCAGTATGTACCTTGAGTGTATATGAGGTATCAAAAGCATAATTTAAGGGTCTGAGGTAGGGTGTGATGTAAGTATCGAAATACGAGGCTTAGTTTATTTAGTTATGTAGACATGTAAGAGATTTGATATTTTCTGAGGAGAGAATTCAGTGCTTTGCTTGACGACTGAGGCCTAATTTGTAGGGTCATAGTAAGTTAATTATTGTGTTGCAAAAGTCATTTATGGATGTTTTGGACTATGCTCATCGTATGGAGGCCTTGACTCACCAGGCCCAAGGCTGTAGCAAGAAAAGAGAGCACTATCGAGGCAGGTTTTTGGGGTCCAGGTGAGAGGATTGTGGTTTTGGTTGGAGATTTCAGCTAGGTTGATAGCACCAGGAACATACATACCACCCAAATCCCAAAAACTGGAGTCAGTGGAATTAAGAGATGCTAAATAGAGTCTCTAAAAGAAAAATATATACACAAGTACAAATCCTATGAAAATTTCTACACAAGGCTCACCATAGTCTCTACAAATTTGCAAACACACCAGTATGATCACATCACCTTCGGTAACCCGTACTGATATTTTCACTACAAAAAGGGTACATAAGTGTAGTATGAGTACCAAACACGGGTAATCAGTAGGAATCATAGGTCGATCAGGATAAAATAAAATACTAGTAAAGAGATGGCGAGGAAGGTAAAGCAAGTCAATAGTGAAAACACAACAATAGTAAAATAACATCCAAACTATAGGAATATGCACTAAGAACAGGCACTAACTCTATTTACAAGAAGGAAGCATGGGAACTAAACATGTAAAATAGGCGCAACTACTGCATAGGTGTAATCGATTACTAAATAAGGCTAAGAGCGAGCTATACAACACCTACCTGAAATTCAGTTGTGCAATAATACCAATACGACCATCAAAAGTCTCACAAGTAAAAAATGTAAAAGTAAAAGTAACTAAGATTTAGAACTAAATATAACCCCAAATGGTAGCCCATAATACCATTGGCTACAAATAGAAAGGAAACAGACAAAAACCTATGTGATGCCCTTTCCCACCGATAGGTAAAAATAGCAAAACAAAACTCACTGTGACTCCCTCTTTAATCCCAAAAAGTATAGAAAACATGATTATAATGAATGCATTGGGGTGCCGAAAGTGAAATCTGAATAATGCTATCTAGTACCAAGAGGCCGCACCTCATTAGTGACAACTGTGGGGATCGTACCCCATTAGTACCAATCAATGGGGTCCCTTACCCTCAAAAATTAATTAGGTCCCTTACCTTTAGCACCAAATCAATGGGGTCGCTTACCCATAGTGCACAATCAATAGAGTCCCTGACCCTTGTGCTAAAATCAAAGGGGTCCCTGACTGTCAGTGCCAAATTAATAGGGTCCTTGACCCTTAGTACCAAATCAACGGGGTCCGTTCCCCAGGGGTTTACACCTCTTAATCAATAGCAGGGTCAAAGCCTTGGGAAGTTGTATTACTGCTCGGGTGAGATGTGTGCTTCGTTGGGGCTTCTAGATTTTCCTAGACTTCCAGTGTGCCTTTTATATTTCTACATGAATATCCCAGAAGCACTCAATAGGCGTGGACCTTAGGGGGGAATTTACTAGATAGGAGGGGTAAAGGTTATTATACTTGGACTTTTCGGAACTTAATTTAAAAATAGGGTCTTACGACTTGTTTTTAACGACTACGAGATTGTATAAACTATTTTTTATAAAAATATAACTGGAATAATATTTTTTCCTTATATTATATGTATCATGAGGTTATGTTTTGGGAAAAGAAGGGTCTCTCTGAACTGTTTTATGAGGTAGAACCTCTTGTTAAGGGAGGGGCCTTAGGTTTGGAACTGAGACCCGGAGTAGGCTCCTAAGGGGATGGGGTCCCAACTCATGATATGGAGGCAAGACCTCTGGAAAGGGATTCCAGTTGGATGAGGATCCAAACCTAGAACATGGAGGCAAAACCTTCGCATGGGTCCCCAACGAATGGGGTTCTAGGTGTTTGATTTGGAGCTTAACCCCAGGGGGTGGAGCCCCGGTGTTGTTCTTAGGGGTGGGACATCTGAGGATTTTTTTTCTTATGTGTTAGTTCATTTCTACCCTTTTCATTCATTCATTTTACTTGTTGTTCCTTACGGGCTTATGAAGGAAGTCACGCTTGGCCTTGTTTCCTTATTTGTGCCTACCGGCGGGATGGGGCATCCGGTAGGTTATGTTTGTTCCTTTATATATGTATCTAGTAGAGGGATAGGGATCTACTTGGATATTATCTTTCATTTTCTTTTTCTATATGTTTATGCTTATGTTTTCCCTTAGTTACAGTTCTATTATCGGTTGAGTTGAGCTAGATATAAAGTACTTTTTCTGCAGACTGGTGTTCTGATCTAGGGGTACTAGCTATGCCTTGGAGAGGCTGAGTATTTAGAACTTTGTTAGTTAATTTTATTTGGCTTCCTTATAACTATATCTTGATTTTTGTACAATTTTACTCATATTTTTAACCTGTTTTATTTACACATTGTATCTTGTATTTGAATGAGTCTAGTCGGCCTATGATGCCTACTTGGTACTATATGTTGTTGGTACTTATTGTACACTTTGGTACCATTTTCATGGTTCAACTACTAGCGTAGGTCATTGCAAGAGATGGGATCATGCTGAGTGATAGTGGACTTTGGAGATCACCTTGAGCTCCCAGCACTAGGTTGAGCCTATTCTCAAGTTATGTTGAGATTTTTCCTTATGGACATCAAGGAAGACTAGTCTTTTGTATTTACCTCATGGTGGAGCGGTTATATATATTAGTTTTAGTTACTTTGCTATACTTTAGCTCTGTCTTGTCACAGTCACAAGTTCTAGGGGTGTTGTGTATATATATTGTGTTATATATCTCAATTAACCTCTAAGCCGTGGAATTGAGAATGAGGATTTCATGTGGCGGGTTTCTACCTTCTTCCTCATCTAAGGAGAGTTTCCTCAATTTTCTTCCTCTTTGAACCTTTGTGGTGTTATGATTTAATGGTGGATCTTCCATCTAAGTAAGAATTGAGTAAATTTCTTGGTTTTGTTACGTAGTAGGACTGCCGGGAATTTAGTGATCACTGTGACCTTTCTCCCTTCGATTTCTAGTTGCGTTTCATGCTTGTTTCTCCGTTCTTAATTCTTGAAACAATTTTCATATTTAGTATAACTTTTATTGGCCAATTAAGGACCTTTCGGAGGTCCAATTGATCTAATGTTCGAACCATGTGTTGTTTCAGCTAAGTTCTACCTCCCGGTATTTTAGTTAATTTTTTTTATTGTGGGGCCCACGGGCCTATTTTTAGGCCCAATTTCCAACCCAAATTGCAGATGAAAATATGGGTATAATTCTTCATATTTTGACATGTGGATACCTAATTTTATAGTTTCAAGCGGTTTTTGGGCATGTTGGGAGCTTTGTAATTTTGGTACATGCTTTTTAAGAACCTTCGTCGGTGCCCAGGTAGGCTAGGCTTCCTTTCTCTTGGTCTGCACAACATATATGGTCCTTATGGAGTGACTGGATAGAATGTTTTGGGGCTTAGGCTTGATCACCCTTTGTACCATGTTAGCTTTGATTATCATCCCTTTTATGTTTTCTCGACCTACTGATTTATCGGTTAGTTCCCTCTGGACTATTGTATGATCTCGGGGTATTGTTACATCCTAGTTTCTACCTTGATGATCTCTCTATGGTTGGGTTATGACTGTGATCCTGATCGTCTGTACCGTGAGTGTGTTAACGGACCACTAGGGCCTTGGTCCTTAGTAGGGATGTGGGATTAATTTTATATGCCTCCTTAGGCTGATTATTTATCGCGGGGTTGGATTGTATCTTTTCACAACCCAAAAACTCAGATCGTGATGGCTCATATAGTCCCACCATTAGGCCAGCCAACCCCTCCACCCGGACAACAAGCAATGAGCTGATACCAGCTAATAAATAATAAATAAGCAGTAACAATTAGGATGAAAGAGATGTACAACAAAATAAATATATAAAAAACCTTCTAGAACTGGTGACTATGACAATATGGAGAAAAGTATAATATAGTAACCAAAATTAATATGTACAACCATGCCAACAGGAGGTAAATACAAAAGAACAGCCTTCCCTTAACAAATTAAGGCAGAATCTCAATATTGCTAGAGAACAGGATCAATCCAGCTGTTGAGAGCTCACTAAACATTATCTCGTCTCCCACACTAGTATTTCCACCATGGAAATGACATAGAAGTGTACTATGAGTACAAACAATACAGGTACCCAATAGGCATTATAGGCAGACTTGCTAAATCAAATACAAAAGAGATACAATAAGTACGTAAAATCGGTTAGAAGAAAATAAGTAAAATAGTATAAAAAGTAAGGCATAACTATAAGGAAACTGAGTGAAAGTAAGTAACACAAGTCTAAATTCTCGGCCTAGTCGAGGCACTATTAGTACCCCTAGATCATGTCACAATTCCTTGGAAACAAACCTAGTATACAGGTCAACTCAACCGATAAATAAAATCGGGTAATCTTGGAAAAATAACTTTAAGCGTAAAGGAGAAGCTAATAACAAATAAAATTCATATAGTTTCCCATCATACTACTTGATACATATATAAAGGAACAAACATAAACTATCAATGCCCTACCATACTGGTAGGAACAAACACGGAAAACAAGACCAAATGTTATTTCCCCTATAAGCCCGCAAGGCTTAAACAGGCGATAAAATGATGAATACAAAGGGATAGAATTTAACTAATGTGACAGAACAAACTACCCTAGAGGTTGCACCTCCCAATACTTCCTCGGGCCCCTCCCGGAGGTCAAGTTTCTAAATCCAGTAATAGGATCCCCGTACATCTAGAAGCCCTGCTTTGGAGGTCTTGCCTCTAAGGCATGACCTAGGAACCCCGTCCCGCTAGGAGCCCTGCTTCGGATCCACTGTTAGGGTACCACCCCTAATAGGAGGCCCCACCTCCGAACATAATTTGGGGACCCCGAGACGCTTAGATAATCACCTTATGATACATATAATATTAGGAAAACTAAGTTCCAGTTATATCCTTATGAAAATAATCCATACCATCTCGTGTTCATGGAAAAACCAGTCATTAAACTTTAGATTTTTGATTAATTCCAAAAAAAATTGATTTATCATAAGTTATACCCCTTCTAAGTAAATAAACCATACAATGAGCCCCCCCCCCCTCCCGTTCATAACTACAACTATATGCATTCACACAAACACAACCAAGATAAAATAAAAAGTGTGCTTGAAATCTAGGAAACGCAAGAAGCCACCAACAAAGCACAAACTCACTCAAATAGTAGAAAAACACCCTATACTAATTTTATAGCAATACAGCCACCCCTGATAGGCTGGACACACCATTCTCAGCATACAATCCACTATGGCCCCATGTGAGACCCATAAGCTCCAAACACTAGCTAGAATCCAATAATAATTATTTAATGCAAGCCTGGTCAAAAAGCATGCTAAAGACCCCAAAACACCACAAAAATATCTGAAGCAGCTTGAAACTAAAAAAATACAAGTCCAGGGGTTGAATTAAGAAGAATGATACCCATATTACGTAAAGCACTTTGAGTCAAAACAAGAACTAAAAATGGGCCCATGGGCCCTACGACCTAGAAAAATAATCCAAAAGTACCAGCGTGTAGAGCCCAACCTAGGGAACGCGTGGTATAAAATTGATCTTGAAAAGATGAAGGATGAAGGAGAAATTAAGCTCACAAAGTATAGGAAAATAAATATTTTTTACAATGAAAGAGGGTGAATTAAAGGGAATTACCTCAAGAAAACATAAGAAGGATGAACAGTAATGCTTCTTAAGAAGCTCCCAACACTTGTATCTTATCACTATAGCAATTCCACAGTTGGTTAATGGAGGAAATTAAAGTGAGAAAGGAATAAATAATAAAGGAAGAACTATTTGTAGAGGCTGTTAGCCACATGGCCACAGGGGAAACCATCAGGGCTGCTTGTGCGAGCCCGCTACGATTGAGAAAAGGAAACTGGGGCGACCATGTCCTCCAAGGCCTGGTCTCGCAGGGGTGAAAGAAAGGGCATAGGAAAGGACAAAGGGAAAGCAAGAGCGGCCCTTCGCCCCTAAGGCAATCAACTTCAGGGTGGACACTTGTCCACTGGGGAGACTCTATAGAGAAGAATCCCCAGTCGCTAGGGCAACATCATAAGGGGGACTAAAACCCTCTTTGGGGTGGTTCGTGCTTGTAACTCTTAACAGCTATAAAGAGATAGTCCAAAGGGCTTAGAATGATCATTTCGAGCCTCATTTAAGTAACCTAATATGCTATTGGTTTGGAAACATCATTCTAATCTAATGAAAATGTCGAAATGACCAAATGATATCGTTTAAAGGAAAAGAACCCCGGAACCAACAAGAGCCAAAACCAACAAAAATCTCACTAAGACACCAAGGAATCAAAAATGACACCGGACACTCCAAGAAGCGTACCAATAAACTTACTAACATAAAAATCACCATTTAAGAGCTCATGGATGAATCAAAATCCCGATCCGACACTCCGAGGACCAAAAGCTCATCTATGCTCCAAAATGAGTTCAAGCTAAACTGAATTTAAAAAAAAATATCAAACTTAAACCAAATACGTTGAGACATGAAATAAATATCCAACTAGAAAAAAATTATATTTTGGATCTAATAGAACTTTCCTAATCAAATTCAGAGCAAGTTTACTAAAAATTCACTGTCAAGTTTCACTAATTCAAGGATAATCCTTCAAAATAGGAAACTGAGATAAAAACCTATAGAACTGCCATAGAACAAAACTAACAGTTGCATAAATTCATAAATTACTTGGGGTATCTAACAAAAATATTTTTAAACAGAAGAAGCTGAAAGGCAAGTCATTACAACATTCTCATAACCTAAAAATAAATCCTGGTAGCACCTATGGTCCCACTTGTGGGCTAGCCAATCTTTCGTCCATGAGCGACAACAATGGGCACATACTAGATTACCAAAAGAATATATATGAAGTAAAGGTAAGGATAAAAGAATATATAACATGATACATACAAACAACACCTCCCAGAATGAGTGACTATGACTAAATGGATCTAACTACATCAGTGTAACCAAGAAATAATATATACAATAGCTCCAACAAGAGGTAACATACAAAACCAGTCTACCATAAATAAGATAAGGAAAAACCTCAACACAGTTGGAGAATAGGATCAACATGGATGTTGGGGTTCATCGTGATCAATGAAGTCTACTAGCACCTATACTCAGCACGATACCTTCTCCTTCAATGACCAGTGCTAGTATCTGCTCCACCAAAATAGTACAGAAGTGTAGCATGAGTACTAACAAGAAAGGGTACCTAGTAGGCATCAACGACTGACTAGGTTTAATCAAATACAAGTAAGATACAATGAGTAGGTAAAAAAGATCAGAACAAATCAAGTAAAGGAGTAAAGAAAGTCAGGCACAACTATAAGGAAACCAAATGAAAGTAACTAACACAAGTATTAATACTTGACCTTACCAAGACATAGATAATACCCCTAGCTCAAGTCACAAGACCACAAACATATACGTTATATCAAGCTCCTCTCAACCGACAACAGAAATAGGTAAATAAGGGAAAAAGAAGCATAAGTATAAACAGGAATAAAAAAAACATAATAAAATCCATGTAGTACCCCTTCCCAGCACATGATACATACTAAAAAGAAATAAACATTACCTACCTGATGCCCCATTTTTCCTGTATGCACAAAGATAGATACAAAACCAAGTATGACCTTCCCCATCAGCCTACTAGGTATAAATAAGTGATAAAAGGATGAATTTAAAGTGTTAGAACTGAACTAACCCACTCAAACCGGAAGCCTTGGGTGTTCTATGCCCAAACACTAAAAAAAAACCTTTCTATCAAGAACTGTACTTCAAAACCAACACCAGGAACTGTTCCTGTTAGGAGCAATCTCCCTAAAGGTCCCACCTCCAAATCTAGAGTCGTCGCTCAAGAGGTCCCACCTCTAAATAACCTACTAAGAAATCTGTCCCGCTGGGAGCGCCAACTCCGGATCCACACTAAGGGCCTCCATACTAATGGGAGGTTCAACCTTGAAAAACAGCACCAGAGACTCCGCTCTACTATGATAACACCATGGTATACATAGTATAAGAAAACAAAGTTCTAGCTATATCTTTAGGAAAATAGCCTGTTCCATCTCATAGTCACTGAAGAACAAGTCATAAAACCCCATTTTGAGATTTAGTTTAGAAAACACCTTTTTTTATGACCTTTACCCCCCCAGGAAGTAAACTAGACCATGGTCCTTGCCCATTAAACCTCACCATGGTATGCATATACGTGATCACAACCAAGGAAAATAAAAGATAAACTCGAAATACAGGAAAGTCCAGATCCACCATCTAAGAACACCTTGCCCGAACACTACCACTAGCCCAACAATAACACTATAGCCGGACCCAATAGGTCAGGCATACTAATCGGAGTCTATAGCCACTACGGCCCTACACGAGCCTTAGAAATAGTAAACAAGCATAGAAATAAAAGGAAAGTCATACAAAATACTCAACATTCCCACTAATTGGATGGAACACAACAAATATTAAATATAAGCCTATTCTAGAAAGTAGGAAACCTATCCTACCTAGATGATGGTGAAAAATCTCTAAAAGTGTGTTAAGAACCCCAAAAAATATCCAAAGATCCTAAACCTATAATATAGAGGTCTAGGAGTCAATACAAGACGAATGCTACCCATATTACATTAAGAAACTTGGATTAGAACCGAGAATAAAATTAGGCCCATGGGTCCAATAGTCTGAAAGATAATCCAAAGGTACCAATGTGTAGAGAGATCCTAGGGAGCACATGGTACAAAATTGAGCTCAAAATTATGAAGTGTGAAAGACAAACCATAAAAAAAAAAAACTCA
>JBDJHY010173612.1:0-12269 GCA_039654485.1 Withania somnifera
TTTCTCCATTCCTTCTTATAGGCCTTTGTAGAACCCATTTAAGTAATGTGCGCAATTACCCCTTCATGTATGATTACCTGATGCCATAGAGAGACCTCCTCTAGGATCTTTTACATGAACCATCAACATATTCAACTAAATTTTTTTCTATGGTAGCACCATGTATGGAGCATATTAAAGTAGCACCCAATATACCACCAACTCTCATTATATGAAAGGGTTTCACTTGCCAGAAAGAAACTGCACATTCATTTGATCCTGATCCTTGTGGATCGAAGGTAGACTAGATTGGACCTGTATGACCCTCCTAATAATATCCATAAATGAATTGTTTTTGGTAATAGATGAACATTTCCATCTCATAAAAAAGGTGTTCTATCTTAAGGAAAGCAATTCGGTCAGGATGTTGAACTATACAATTTTAACAATGAATTAATAATAAGTTAATAATGAGATAGACTAAGAAATATAAAGTTTTGATATTAAGTCTAAGTAATACCTTGAATTTGAATGTGGGCTTCTTTGCGATTTCACTAAATCAATAGTAATTTGTATAGCGTGTTTGAATAGATATGGATAAATGAAAGGATGAGAGAAAGAGAGAAAAAGAATACCAATAATATAAAATTCCAATAGGTAATGTGTATGAGTAATCTCATAAAAGGTAGTTAATAAAGTATAAATACACATTCATACCATAATAAAAAGACTCTTCTTATAGAAATAGAAGAAAAAATCATTGATTTTTTAAGCAGAACGCTAGAGACTTCATTTGTTGATCTAGGTCTGAGACATACCTATGTCAAGATAATCCTACCTTTGAAATATTAATTCTAGGAATGGGATACTTATTATTGATGGTAACTCTATTTAGCATTCGGTAACTATTTATATATGGAGAGAATTGGCTTTCTTTCACACGAATAAGACAGGGGATCCCTAATGTGAAACACTTAGCTAGATGAACTCCTTTTCTAGTAGATCAACTAACTGTGCTTTAAGTTATGTAAGTTCATCTGGGCCATTTTATAAGGAGGAATGGATATGGGTTGTGTATCAGGAAGAAGATCAATCCCAAATCAATCTCCCCTTCTATTGGAATACTAGGAAGATCATTTGGGAAAACCACTGAAAATTCTATAATGACTGGAACTAATTAAATGGTGGGGGGTATCGGACTTGGAGACCTTAACTCTAACTATATTAGAGATAATTTTTCTTGCTTTGAGGTAGGAAAAAAATGACCCTTAGAAATAATTGAATTTATCTCCCCACTCTAGGACTGGCTCACCTAGAAACTAAATCACAAATATTTTGGATCTACAATAAATAGAGTAAAAGAAAGAGTACAACCATTCTATACCAAGGATAACATGAAAATCAACCATGTCTAACTCTATCAAGTCTACGAGGTGACTCTCCCAAGAATTATAACTAGGCAATTTCGATAGACCCTTTCGACTATTATGAAATCACCAACTAGATTAGAAATTGAGAATGGATCTAAAAACTGAACAAGACTAACCCAAACTTTACAACAATATATGGTGTAACAAAAGACAATGTAGCCCAATGGATCCATTAAAACAAAGCAATCAATAGAGAATACTTGTGACATACTAGTAACGAATCAGGTGACTCCTCTTGATCCTGGTAGGACCCTAGTGTATATAACTAGTTTTGGAGCTTTCCACCACCAGTTCTAGAAGTATCACCCTGCTAAGCATTATGAGATGAAGGAACTACTGATGTTGTAGGTTATGCTTTACCCGCATTCTAATTTCTTTTCCTTGCCACTGACCAATACTTAACTTAGTGACCTGGATGGACAAAATCAAAACTACCATCTTATCCAGAAAACACCTCTCTAGATGATTCTCCCACACTGATGGCAAGTGGGATTAGTCATGGTGTTATACCAAACAGTACTCTGAGATTTATCCTCGGAGGTCTTCCCTTTCTGAAATTGCTTATTAATATTAGGAGTTGGTGCACTAGCTGAAGATAAAGCTAGGGCTAAGAACCTTTGCTAGGATTGAGTCTTGCTACCTCCACCAAAACCTTGATGCTGACTCTGACTAGACTGGTTAAACCTACTATGCTTATTCTACCACTCCTTTTCTTATGACGTTTCCTCCTCTATCTGTTGAGCATGCATAATAAACCTGGAGATATTCACGTATATAATAAGCATAATGGTCTTGCACTCCTTTTTGACCAAGTCATTATACCTAAAACATACTTGCCCATCCTAGCTCTAGGATAATCTACCATATCTGGAGAATATTTGGATAACTTGGTGAACTTCAAGTCATATTCCTTCACAGACATAGAACCCTGTTGAAGATTATAAATCTCCGGTCTTAGCTTCCCTCATCTCCCTAGGTAAAATACTATCCAGAAAAGCTTATGCAAAATAACCCCAAGTAACTGGAGCTACACATGAACCGCCCCTACATTCTTTACACTGAGTGCACCATATGTGAGAGACATCCTTAAGATGATAGGATGTGAGCTAAACTCTCTTTGTATCTTTCACTTGCATCATATCAAGAATCTTCACAAGTTCATCAAGAAAATTTTAAGGATCCCCCTCAACCTTAAACCTAGTAAACATAGGTGGAGTCATTCGAAGAAAGTCCCGAGCTCTGGCAGTAGCATTTTCCCCAGTTGGGGCAGTAGGAAAACAACTTGTTTATTGTCTGGGGCAGTGACTAATTGAGCCAACAATTGTATGGTATCTCTAAATTCTTGATGATACCTTACTTAAGTTGGGTTGCATTCTTAGTAGAACAACCAAGAGCCCTATTAGCTACAACCCTAGTGCAGGTTGTCTACAAGGAGGCACAATTATCTGGAAGAATAGAACACGTGTTAGCAAAAGTCTTGAAATGGACTCCATCAAACGAGGGAATACATGAATAAAGTAAGACTATTTCTTAAACGTTCTGTAGCTTCTGCATCATAAGTGTGGTACGCAACACACCCATAAGGGAGACTTTACGAAATGCAGTTTCAAACATACCCTAGTTCAATTAAACCATGGGCTCTAATACCAAGTTTGTAACACTCCAAGGCAATCCCCTAGATGCTACAAGGTGCTAAGGACCCACACGTAAGCCCTATGCAAGCCCCTAGAATGTACACTTGTCCATATAGTTAGCCATATAGCAGAAGCAATCTAGTAAAGTGTGAAAAATACTAATGTTAACCAATAAGAAAAGTTTAGATAAATCTTAAAAGTAAGCAACAAATTGGGGACCACATGAGAAACTACTAAAAACTGACTTTATGTTCAAAACCTCTAATAACTAGGGAAAATTATAAGGACAATGTCCATACAGTTCTCAATAATCAACTAAAAGCATAAAGAAATTAAATAACAACTTTGGTCCCTGGTATGTAATGACTCACCTAGCTATTCAAGAAATATTATTTACTGACCACCTTGGGAAGCTTGTATCTGTAAGTCTTAAAAGGACGTATTTAAAATGGGTCGGTACATCAAATATACTGGTACAGTAGTATATGCTTAAAACATGATAAATAACACAAAGCTGGAATGAAAATCTATACAATGACCCAAACTACTGAAATAAGTTGAAAAGTACTAGTCTTGGTTCAAAGTCCAGAACATAAGTGCAAAACATATTTATTTGGGTCAAAGCATGGGCTTTAGTCTTTTAAATCTTACTTGTAAATTTAGAATTTTCTGCTAACTAATAAAAACTATGTTATGAGTTACATAGATTCTTGTGTCATAAATCCACACAAAAAAACGTCTAGTGTTCTGACCTTACAATGGCAAAGAGGCTGCTCTAGACCTGCCACAGCTAGGAATAAACTTGTAAAGTCTAAGCTAAGGATCCTTAACTAGTATAATCATAATGAACCTACATTGGCAACACAATTTTGGACTGACTATTCCTCACTGATGGGATGAGTTAATTCTCTTGGTGCTAAATAATCCTTCCAAAAATGCATTTACTCATATTCTTAAAAAGTTCTTAAAAGGAACATATTAGATGCCCGAAACTTAAACCATAATTGAGACAATGCTTCTTAATTTATTTTTCATATCATGATTGACTTTCATAATTCATGTAATACTTATACATAAAAATCATAAAGGTGTCAACTTAGTTCTAAGGATCTTCTTTGAATAAAATCATAAAATCCATGTAAGGTCTTGATGAGTAAGTTGAACATGCTAATTATGTGAAATTATTCTAATGTTTATTAAATAATTAAATATTCCCTTTTGGGATGGGAATAATATAAATTAAATTCATGAACTTTGGGCATTAACCCTAATTTGAAGAAATCATAATTCTTGAAAAAAACCTAGAAATTTGGGAATGAGAGTGAAAGGAACTCTCATTGAATATCCTGTACCTAATTGAGAATAAATTCCTTGGATAAAATCTCGAGTAGTGGTGAGAACTATGAACCCTAAGCTTGAACTTCTAGGCTTGTCCATGGGCTAGCCCATACACCCACTGCACGAGTGACATACTACAATGTCAAGTAGAAAGAACAACCTAAGAGCGAAGCAAGCCGAGAAGCAGCTGGGACTTAGGATTTGAAGACCAAGTAAGAGACTACTAGATGTCTCTCAGAGTGACTCTCAACGAGGACGTTGATACTATTTAAAAAATAATCTACTTCCCTGACTTTGTCCGTGTCAACAAATAATTTAAAATACCTCAATTTTTTTAGAACAAGTCCGAGTCAAATAGCAAACAAACAGGTATGAAAGCTATGATTGTAAACCATGATCGAATCTATGGAAGCATTGGTTTATACATTCCTCTTAGTCTCGACTCTAGGGATAATATTTTTCGCTATCTTTTTTCGAGAACCGCCTCTGAGAGAGTGTTTTTTTCTCTTGTCTAATAATAATTAAGGGTTTGAAGTATTTATACTAGGGGTAAATAAGATAAAAAAAAATATGATATTGGGATTTAAAAGGTATTAAAAATCCATAATAATATTGGAAAAATAGTTTTAAAAGTCTATTGGGCAAGTTTGATGTCCAGGTCGATAGTCTGTGGAACCTGTTGGTCCATAAATCTATGTCCTTGAACTGTCAAACTTGGGCCCTCACAAGAAGATTTTCAAGGGTCATTATGCAGATATTAAAGATGAACACTGAATCGTGGAATGATCCATGGAAGTTGGCAACTGGGGGACCCCTCACTAGATAGGTTCCTTGGTCCATGGAACCTAACGATGGTCCTAGACACTTTCGTGCAGACCCGCCAGTTATAGATTTTCATGAGACTTTTCTAACACTTTTTATTTAGACTTAGAAATGTTTTAGGGTTTTTACAAGGTGTTATGCATGATTTGTGGAATTATTTGTAGGGTCCCTATACAAAACAATTAGTGTGTTTTCCTGAGGAGTAACTTTGAAATTTCTCACTTTTTAAGACTCCTTAAAGGCCTTTTGAGATATTTCTTCCTCGTTTGAAAATTTAGAATTTACAAAACCATTTGGGAAAATTTATAAGGTTCTTTTGTTTAAAGTTAAAGAAGGGTTTTCAAGATTAAACTATTGCGTAAGCCTAAAATTCATGACTTGATTATTTTAATTAAATTGTTCATGATTTCATCTCAAAGCTCTTGGTTCTTTGTCCAAACTAGGAATTTTTTACCTAAACAAAAAAATGTTGTTATGAGGTTTTGAAGGTTAAATTAAACTTGGTTTTGATCAAATTTCATAACTAAACTCTCCAAAAAATTGGATAAACTAATTTTGAAGAAAAATTCCATATTTGAGATACAATTTTAGATTTGACTATTTGATTTACTTTTTGGACCCATTTTTAAATATGACAATATGGGAATCAGTAACTTTATTTTCTCATAGGTAATCCGTATTTTAACAAATTTTACCGGGAGGCTCTAAGGAGGGTAAGGCTAAAGTGTGATTGTTTGACTTTAACTTAAGGTAAGTTAAAGTTCAATGATAATTTTACAAAGTGTTTATATGCTTATGTGATAGTTATGTATTTGGGGAGTAATGAGGATCTTTAGGAGCATCCGTGTCTGTGAGATGATGAATATTGATTCAGATAGTAGTGTCTAGCATGTAGGGCTAAAATGAAGGTAATTATATGTTAAGATATTCCCATTATGATCATGAATATATTTTATTGATATTTCGGGTGAAGGATTATTTATATTGTAATGATTTTTATTGTGACGCTATGGGGAGACTTATTTGTATTGAAATGATATCTTATTATGATGTTGTATGGAGGCTTTATTTTATTTAAATGATATCTTATTATGATGTCCTCTGGAGGCTTATAAGTATTAAATTAATATATTATTGTTATGTCATGAAGAGGATTATTTGAATTGTGATTATATTTCACTTGTAGTTTCTCATGTGAGGCTTGTGTTGGTTTGCTGTGATTTGAAATTGCTACTTTTCCATGATTTGCATTTGATACCTTCTAATTTAATGATATTTAAAACACGAAATTTGGTTTGTGGCTCTTGAAATATATAATACGACAAATTCAATGGAAATGGTTTGGCTAGTGAAATGAAAAATCTGTAAGAAATGGTTATGACCAGTCATATGATAAAGTCGATAGGAGATGGTTTTGTATAGTGATATGGTAAATCTGATAAGAAATAGTTTTGGGTAGTGATATTTATATGGTCCAATGGAAAATGATTTCATATGAGTCCTTGGACCCCGAAAGTCGCCCATGGTTCCTAACTGACCTCAGATAGGTAGGAGCTATTTTGATTGTATTGACATGGTGCACTTGTTGATTTACCTATCCCGATTAACGATTTTTCCTAGTTGATCTCTTCATTGATATTTATGAACACTTGTTGAGGTGGTATCTTGATTCTACTTGAATTATCTAGACTGAGATACTTATATGGCAGTTACTTTGGTTCTTTAGAGTATAGTTAAGTCATTTTATACTTATTTATATTATTGTTATTTATATATTATATTTCTTGCTGGATAATTATCTGACTACAGGTTGTAGTTATTGGCGGTTTGGTGGAGTCAGAGTTACTCATCATCTCTTTGTGTTAAGATCAATCGAGGATGTTGTTAAGTATCATTATTTTTGTACTCACACTTCAACTTCTGCACTTTGTTTGCAAGTTTTGAACCTGGTATTTCTTGATCTTTTATGCTTGAGTTAGTAGGTTCTAAAGTAAAAAATCATTAAGATAGTTACTGTTCATTTAGCAAACACTAAGGACCTCCCTTATTTTCTTGTTTTACTTTCTTTACTTTCTAGAAATAGGCTTGAGACCTTCTCCTTGTAATCTAATTTTTTATTAGTGGATTGTATATAGTGACTACCTGGTTATGGGATATCGAGTTTTGTTTGTTACAAACCTTCTATGTTCTAGATGAATCTATTTACTTTTTGTATTTAGTTTTTCATATTCTTATTATTGGATTGGATTACCTATCACAGAGGGGTTGAGATAAGTGTCATCATGACTAGTTTTTTATTCGTGAAAACTTGGTATCAGAGCACTAGATCTGTAGGTCTCATGATATATGAGTTAAGTTTTATAGAGTCTTGTAGATTGGTACATTGACTTCTGTTACTTAACTTTGAGAGGCTATGGAATTTTAGGAAACCTTATTCCATTCCTATTAGCATAGATGGTTTATTTTTATATTGAGGCCATACTTGTTCTATGGACAAATGTCTAGGATGAGGGTTTCTGCTGCTAGAGAGGATTAGCACATTCCAACACTCGCTAATCATGGTAGGGGTAGAGGTCAAGTATAAGTCCTAGGTAGAGCTATAGGTTCCTCATAAATTAGGGAGGGCAGCTTCCCTAGAGCCATAGTATGATATAAGGGATGATCATATCCCAGTTGAGAAGGTTCTCCCAAGACTGATCCCACCAAAGTATATTGGTGCACTATTGCTACAAGACACCTTGATTAGAGTCTTGGTGTACTTAAGAGGTTTGCTCATAGTGAACGTGTGGCTGGCACACCATAGGGTTCTCTGTGTTGGTGTTCTAATTCAATGAATGACAATAATGCTGGAACATTTAAGAATCATTACATCTACTTCATGGAAGGCCATTCAACATTAATAAGCATGTTTCAAAGGAGCCTTTACTACTTGATAGGAGGCATAATGGTACGTAAAACCAAAGATGAAACTAAATTCACTGATTATGAAGCAAAAATAACTCAAGTGATTTTAGTAAAAAGAGAAGGCTCATTAAGATATAGAGAATACGCTAAGACCTTGTGTAGGCTTGGTAGGATTTTGAGACTAAGTTCTTGTGTAGGGTTGGTCAGTTAACCATTGTAAAAATAAGTTCAGTAGACTCAATTATGTTGTCATTTATTTTATAATGGAACCCTCTTAAAACCCATGATGACTAGATTAAGGTTCATATTGAGCCTCAACTAGTATAAAAATATCATGTATTGATTTCCTTTTCTACATTGTTCGTACATTGAATATTCATCAAACTGCAGTAACAGTTGATTGAGTCTGAGTAACAATCGACTAAGAAAAGAAAATTTGCAATTCACTCCTTTTGCACTTTCAATTATTATTGGTGCCTGGTCTCACATTAATTGTTAAGCAACAAATAAGTAAAGATTCATGATGAAACATCAAATGGAAGAAGATATGTTTCAAGAGGGACTTTTAATGTCCACGCCTCTCTAATTAAACAGTTCATACAATGAATAGTAGAGAGCAAGAATGAAGACTTGTATTCAATCAGTTAATTATGAAGCTTGGTTGGTCATGCAAAATGGAAAAAACTTATTCCTAACAGTTGTTATAAAAAAACCTGGTAAAAATTGTGTCCACTTTTGACTTCATCAAAAATCAATTGAATGTTTTACAAAAAAATGTTATAGCAATCAATTTGCTCTATTATGCTATAGGAGAAGAAGAATATAAGAAGATATCTTCTTGTAAAACTGCTAAAAAAATTGTGATATATTGGAAAACATTCATAGAGAAACTATTATAAACAAAGATCATCATGAAAATATAAATAGAATATCCCAGAATGTTAAAAGGAAAAGAATAAAAAATCTAAAGAACAGAGATAAAGTCATTCATAATGATCAAAAGCATGAAGTCAAACTGGAAAGGAAATATGCTTTGGAGTGACTATAATAGGTATGACTAGTCAACTTTTAACAAGAAGGAATGTACAATATAAACTCGGATCCACAAAGAAGAATCAACAAAAAAGTCTTAAAATAAATATAAAAGGGAGATGAAACCACTTCCTACACAAAATCTTCTCCGCAACAATCTAACAAAAGATACAAGAAAGATTTTGTAGGTCCAGAAAAAGTTGAAGACAAAATGGTGCATAAAAGATGATCGTATTAATGCCAACTACTCTGAAGCAAGAAGAAGTTATTCTGAGAGACAAAACAGAATCAAAGCTGTAAGCAGCTGGAGTGATGCATCAAACAACGAGAAATATAACTCCTCAAATATCTACTTCATGGCCGTTGAATAATCAAATAATGTAAGATCTTTACACTATTGTAACTATAATCATTTTAAAAATTTATTATATTAATCTATCGTTAATCTAAAATATATATATAATGATTCCAACAGTTTTCAAAAAGATAAAAAGACTAGAAATTAATCTAGAAGAATCTGTTTCTAAACAAATCTTCTTGAAGAAGAAATCCACAAACTCAAAGTTGAGATAAAAAGATAATACTTGTAAAGGATTCCCTAGATCAGATCTCTCTAGCCACCTTCACAAAAGATTTGAAAAAAAAAACTATGATAAAGTTGATTCTCACAAATATTTTTGCTGCAATATGTCTTTCTATGAAATAAAAGGATCATCTATGCTTTTCCTTACAAATGCTTCTTCTATGGAATTATTGATCATAAATCATTTAACCGTGAACTTCGTTCATACTCTTACATTTGATCTGGAAAGTTAAAAATAGAATAAAACGATACTAACAAAGAAGGACTCAAGAATAATTGGGTACCCAAAAGAATATAGTTGTTTTTTATCTTGCGAGAACATCTCAAACTGAAGGGAACAATGATAGATTGAAGAAAAATTAATACAATATTAACTAGAATCTTGAAGAGATATTGGATTTGAAAGATGTCTGCTTCCATTTTTTTGACGCGCAATACAAGATACTAAGAAAAATAAAGCTTAGTAGAGGCTCTACTGAGAAAAATTAGTCAAGTGATTAAGAAAAGTACTCAATATGCAAAGAACTGAACCTTTCTCTAATTCATGGAAGAAAGGGTAATTAAAGGTTTGATTAGACAAAAGGCCTAGAAATATTAGTGAGTTTCACCCATATAAGGATGGCAAGATCATGAAATACTAGTGAGCTTCACCCACATAAGGATAGTAAGATCAAACATAAGGGTATGGTTGAAATTCATCTTTACTACTTGATCTGGTATTATAAATGTGCTTATTCTCAAAATTTCCTTCAAAGTTAAGATATCTTGACCCCTTTTAGCACTAAATTTTTTTATTTTGGATTCTTTGGAGCTAACTTTACTAAAATACAAATTCTATTAAAATATAATGTGTCCATAAACTAGTTCATGACTAGTGTAATCTATTTTGAAAGACTCGTGCTAATACTAGGTGATATAGCTAACTTAATAAATGTCTTCTATTTTAATAATCCCTTAGGACTTGTCAAAATGTTATGATACCATGTACACCTGACTTCTCCTATTCTATAGGCATTGATTCACTGTAGCTGTTATGATTATACTTCTTGGTCTTCTCAATCAATAATGGAATACACCGTTCATCTTTCTTTTTCTCATTAAATCTATTACCCTCATGGTTATTTATGATATATACATGAATTTTTGTATTTTAGAGCATTTTGGAAGTTGTCCCAAGTCATTTATGACTTGCTAGAACCGACAGTTCGGAGTCCTGGTGACTCGGTCGAGAAATATCTCAAATTCCCTGTTTTAGAGAAAATAACTAAGTACTCATTGACCAAAGTCAACTTTTCTTCAAGATGATCTCAGAATTTAATTTTGACAGTTTTGTTAGCTCCAAATACAAAATAAAGTCAAGATTGACCTTAAGTTTGTGTTTTAGAGGTTTTGTTTGCAAATTATGCGAAATTGTGGAATTTAGTTAAGTTTGAAGCCTAAAGTGGAGCTTGAGTTGTAATTCTATGTTCGGAGTGTCAGATTGGAATTTGACACTTCCAGCAGCTCTAAAATAATGATTTAAGGCTAGGTGAGGTGTTGTATAATTTTTAGGGTTGTCATTACATTTTTGAGGTGTTGATAAAGAAATGTGCTTTTGGCTTCATTTTTGTTTGAGGGGTCATTTTGATGTAAACGACCTCAGATTTCAGTTTCATTGATTTTGTTGAGTCCATAATGTCATTTCTATGTTATTTACGTATTTGGAATGTCAAAATTAGAATCTGTTTGATCCCCCAATCCTCGAAGGAGAAACCTAGATTATTGTAGCTGAAATCTGCAATTGTGCAGTGGCTCTTCAACGTGATCGCGGCCCCTGTGGCGCGATCGCGATGCATATTTTCCCTCTTTTGTGTGATCGTATTCCTCATCACACGATCGTGATGTATTCCAGCAAATCCTTCTTCGCGATCGCGGTGGATTCACGCGATCATGATGCCTAAAACAAATCCTTCAGCGCAATCGCGGTCAAGCCACACAATCACGATGAAGCACGTATGGTAGTTTAAATTCCTGCAGCCACCCTGTTTCATTTTATTCATTCCAAAACTCAATTACTTTAGCTCTAGGGTGACAAATAAATTCACAAACACCATTCCAAGACCAATTAAATTCTTCTCAACATTCTCCATCGAGTTCTACAAGAATTTGGGTAAGTTTCCTTCTCTTCTTCTTTCTTATTTTCTTAATTTCCTCCATTAATGGCCTAACTTATGAAGTTAATGAATCATCCCATAACTTATTTTCGTATAATTCTTTATCGATTAGATATACATTGTTCCTAAGATCAATAATTCTCCATAATTCCAACGTTATAATCGTAAAGATTGAACATTTAACCCCTTTTGGGTTAAATCTATCCGGGATGATTTGAAGCCCTTCCTGTGTTTGCATTGTGCTTAAATTTGGGGCACGGGTTCCTGGCAGCGTTAGGAACCCCATGGTGAAGTTTGTTTATGGTTTTGGCAAGCGGACTCCGCAAGCCCGTTTTAGGCCCAATGTCGGGTCCAGTCCAGAACTTAGCATAAAGTACACTTTTAGACTTGTATT
>JBDJHY010173622.1:0-12269 GCA_039654485.1 Withania somnifera
TCCGCTTCGGCTACGGACTACGGGGTTTGGTTCTCCTACTGGTGGTATAGTAGGTGCCATCATGAGCCGAGAAATCGGGTCGTGACAACCCCATACAGATAATGCCTTAAGATCTTGATCGTAAACACCACCGCCGCTAACTTTAAGTCATGAGTGGGGTCGTTATGCTCATGAACCTTCAATTATATTAAAACAAAAGCAATTACTTGACCCTGATTCATCAAAATACAACCAAAACCAACACTGGAAGCATCACAATATACGAAGAACCCCTGACCCTCCACTAGTAAGGTTAAAACTGGCACTAAAGTTAATATGTCCATGAGCTTCAAAAAGCTCAACTCACAATCCTCAGACCACTGGGAGGCAACATCCTTCCTCATTAATTTAGTCAAAGTCATTGCAATCGACGAGAACCCTTCAACAAAGCACTGATAATATCCATCCAATCCCATAAAATTATGAATCTCAAAAATAAAAAACGACCTCGGCCAATCACGTACAACCTGAATCCTTGCTGGATCAACTTTAATTCCATCCTTGGACACCACATGTCCCAAAAATGCAACAGACTCTAACCAAAACTCACACTTTGAGAACATGGCATAAAGTCTATGTTCTCTTAGTGTTTTAATGACTAACCTCAAGTGCTGCTTGTGATCGTACTTTCTTTGTGAATACACCAAGATGTCATTAATAAACACAATCACAAACTAGTCCAAATAGGGATTAATTACCCTATGCATCAAATCCATAAAAGTTGTTGGAGCATTAATCAACCCAAAATTTATAATAGCCATACACAGATCCTGAAAGTTATCCTAGGAATATCCTCTATCCGAATCAGCAACTGATGGTAACCAGACCTCAAATCAATTTGAGAGAACACTATTGCAGCCTAAAGCAGATCAAACAAGTTATCAATTCTCAGTATAAGATATCTATTTTTCACAGTAACTTTATTCATTTGTTGATAATCAATACACATTCTCATCGTACCATCCTTCTTCTTTACAATTACAATTGGTGCACCCCAAGGTAACACATTGGAACAGACAAAACCTTTATCTAGAAAATCCTAAAGTTGAACCTTTAGATATATAGGGTGATAAAAATGGGCTTAGTTCCCGAATCTAAGTCAATATTAAAATCGATATCTCTCTCTAGTGGTAGGCCTGGTAGGTCGGTCAGGAATACATCAAGGAACTTAGAGACTATATCAACAAACTTAGGAGTAGGACTAAAAGCCTAAATATCAGAAACATATGCTAAGTATGCTAAACACCCTATCCCTCATAACCTCCAAGCCTGAAGAAAAGAAATAAAGCCTGTTGTTTCCTGGCTACTAGAACCCTACCACATAATCAGAGATGAACTTGGTACTTCTAAGGTGATGGTCTTCACATAACAATCCAAAACAACATAATGAGGGGACAACCAATCTATACCCAGAATAGTATAAAAGTCCACCATAGCTAACAATATTAAGTCAGCCCTGTGTCTAGTCCTCCAACATAAATCAAACATGATTGAATCACCCGATCCACTACTAAAGAATCCCCTACAACGGTAGCAGCACGCATAGATATAGACATCATATCACTAGGAAGCCCCAAACTAGGTGCAAAATTTGATAACACATATGAACAAGTAGACCCAGGGTCAAATAATACTGACGCAGTTATAGCACACATAGAAATAAAACCAGTAATCATAATATCCGAGGTCATAGCCTCAAGTCGAGTAGGAATGGCATATAATAGATGATCACCACCTTGACGACCACCACCCTTACCATGCTGGCTTCCACCTCTATAACCACCTTGTGCCCCACCTCTGGTCGGTGGAGGCACTAATCTCAAGGGTTGTATAGACTAAGGAGCAGGTTGAATAATGCCCAACTATAGAAAAGCTCTAGCATAATGGCCCGCAAGGCCACACTCATAACACGGTACAGATAGCCCACTCAATCGGGACCCTCTACCAGAACCCACCTGACTACCTTAATGTGATGATCCTGCCCCTTATGAATACTATGCTAGAAATGGAGATGAAACTTGAAATGACGCCCGCACAAGCTTGCTAGACTGGCTTTGTAACTGATGAAACTGACCGATGTCCCCAGAATAATACCTACTATAAAATCCCTAATGTCACTGCCTATTCTCATTGTGCTAACATGACTCATGATAGAGGGCTTCCATTGAGTTTGTATGATCAACCACTGCCTGGAATGGACAACCATCTCATGAAGCCTATCTCTCAACCCATAAGCGAACCAGAGGACTCTCTCCGCCTCTGTAGGTATAAACTCAATCCTATATACTGAGATCTAATGAAATCTAGCCTCATACTTAGCAACAGACATAGACCCCTGCTCAATTCTTCTAAATGCCTCTCTCAGGCGCTCTCTCTCAGGCACTCTCTCTCAGCCCTAGATACAAACTTCTTCATGAACATTTTATAAAACTCAGCACAAGTCAACTGGATAAATCTGCGGGTCTACAAAATACAAATGCTCTCCACCACTGTTTAGTTGCACCACACATCTGGTATGTGGTAAAGGATAAGCCATAGGACTATAATACATCTATGTTAGTTAGTCTTTCTTCACACTCAACTATAAACTCATGGGCATCCTCCCCAAGAAATCCAGTGAATCTGAGGGATCCAACCTCAAGAATCTGACTAGGAGCTTTTGCTTCGTGTCTGTCATAAATGGTTGTTGTTCAACAGTACGGGCAATAGTTAGCACCGGTATGACCTAAACAGGTGGAGAAGTCACTTCTAAAACAACTTGTGGCACTAGTTGCACCGTAGGGACTGTAGTTGTAGGATATGAAACTAGAACTGCTAGATGTGTTCCCTTTGTAGGAGGGCGGAAGCATTAAGTAGCTTCCATAGTATGTTACGAATGTCAGGAGAAGGCACTACAACAAGTACTAAAATAGGTGTTGCTATAGGTGTTGCATCTGGTGCTGTAATAGGTGTTGTAGGAACTAGTGGAACCTCATAAGTAGTGGATGGAGTAGATACTTCAGCAGGTGCTCTAGCTGTCTTCCTAGCTGCGAATGAATGTGTTCAAGGCATTTGTGCAAAAATGATTACAATGAGTGAGAATTTTCAACCCTCTATGTTCAACTCCTTAGTGATCACTTCACATAGAGCATATCGTTTTTCTTAAACTAGAGACTCCTATGTTTCACCTTCACAAGGAGTCTTCATTAATATTTTTCAATCTTCGGGCTTTAGCTTGGTGCATCTTTGGGAGAACTCATCAAAAGTTTGTTGTATGAACTATCTTGCTCCATTGAGTTCTTTTTATATATCTCTAATTTCATTTCCTACATTCTCATGAACTTCCTCCACATGCACTCTCATAGATTCAAGAAAAGGTGATTCACTTCATATATCTACTTGTTAAGGACTTGGTGGGAATAGATAATTCAATTTGCAGTCCCAACAAAAGTTTTTCCAAGAGTGTATACATGGGATCCCATGAATTTGAAACCATGAACCCCATAAAAGAATTTGACAACCTTGTACGGGGGGTACATCACATCAAAACTCCTCTTGATGATGGCCAAGTGAGAAAAACACCTTCACATTTCTATCCAATACCTGCGTTGAACAAATATGGGTCTTGTTTCATCACCCAAGGTAGTACTATCCATTTGAACATATAAGGTTTAGTCAATAACATGATATCAAACTCAAGTACAAACCATGAAAATTCACAAAGACTCACATTAACCTTACACATTCGTTATATTGAGACTTTCTTGTCTTGATACCTTTAATTCATCTGACTTCTATACATTATTAATCCTTCCATCCTACTCCAATAATCATCACTTCATGGTGAATAAGAAACATCATAACTAGGATGTAAGGCCTTGGTTGTAGCACACAAAGAAGTAGGTGTCACACTTCTTCTTTGGTCCTCAAGATATCCTAGAGTTGATGCTCAATTTACTCTTCTATTCTTATGAGTTGGATGGAAAGTAGCACAAGCTGAGGGATAGGTCTCAACCTCAAAACATCCTTCTCTCATAGGATCCCCTTCATGGAAGGCACTATTATACCTCGAAAACGTTGCAACATCAACATAGGAGCTATAGTTTAGCCTTCAAACTCACCAGCATATCTATAAGAACCATCATAGCCCTAATAGAACCCTTTTTCATACCGAAGTTACTATGCACACACTCATGTCAACATAAGAAAAATTCAAGTCAATGGAAGACATTTCACCTTATATCCCTTTATATACCTGCAAATCTCAACAAAAAAGTTAGTACTAAAAGCCCTACACCTCTTTTAATTGAAATTCATTCAACGCACCTAAATGTATTATTTCAAAGTTGATAAGAACTAACTTGACCGATCACTTCAAAAGGATGCTCATACATTGTGAAGGAGTGGATTTGTCTAGGCTCAAACAATGGAAAAGGGGAGAAAAGGAAAATAACAAAAGAACTAATAATGGAATAAAACAGAAAAGATTAAAAGAGAATCACAAAATAAAGAACGGGCACAAAGAACTAAATAGCAGCTAAGTAGAACATTACTAGTTGAAAACTAGTTTTAGAATTCAAGAAATTGAAACTAGGATTAAGGAATTGAAACTAGGGATTAGGCCCTGATATGAGCTAAAGGGGAATGGTTTCTCAATGTTTAGAATGAGTTTGGGTTACTTTTATATCATACTTGACCGTCGTGTAAGAGGGCACACCATTGTCCCAAGATTCCTACTGCCATGTTGGACAGTGAGTAACTTCAAAACTGTCTTTGACCACCGTCCCTCTTGACCTGACTTTCGTCCACCACTTTTGACCACCATGGGAACTTGTTGGCCACTGTGTGGAACAGTAACAATGGGAACTCTGACGGGAATTTTCATTGTGGCCCCCGTTTTCCTTTAGTGACCTTGTACTTGCCCCAAATGGAATATTCCAAGCATAAAAACTTTTTCCAATTAATCCCTTACCTCTTTTTGGATTAAATGACACCCTTTTGAATATTCTTCTACAACAAGACTTGAATAATATTCAAATTTTGTGACTTCTTCAGACAAGCTCATAATCGCATCAAATTCAACAACTTGTTCCTTGAATTATGGAGATTAATTTCCAATATTTTTTATTCCTCAATTTATCTTCAAATTAATACTCAATTACCACCACTATCAAACTTTAAAGAACACCATGGATCATAAACTTCAAAATTTTGAAGCCAATGGATTGTAAAACCAATTCCCCTCAAATGTTGGATTCAAACACTAATTTTTATCAAAACCCAAATCAAAAAGGACTCTTTGCGTCTACCATATTAAGAACAATTTGAAGAACCATATGCAAGTTCTTTAAAACCTTCAAGGACCAACAATGGTGAAATTTTCAATCACCTCCAAATCTCAAAAAATTTAACCCCCAACACCCTATGAGAATCAGTTCCCAACACATTAGGAGCCTAGAATCCATCACACCCCAGCAAAATTGAAGCTTAAAATTTTGAACATATGAACATGAAGAACATGAACACCCAAAATTTAAACCCCAATTAAATCTCCACCAACTTCACCAAAATTGAACCCTAAGTTTCTCTTTCTATGGAAAACAAAACCCAATACTTTAGATATTCAAATTATAACAAATAAAACCCCAATTTAAACACCACAAATCCTAAAAATTATAAAGGTGATGAACAAGGAAAAACCCAAATATTGCAACTCACCAAAAATCTTATCTAATTCTCACAAACTTGATATTTAGGTTCCTTGTAGTATGAAAATCAATTTTAAGTAACTTTTAACACTTTAATTTTCAAATCGTAAAAGCTTTGATGGCCTTCAATGGTGGAAATTCTAATCAACCCAGAATCACTACAAAATTGAGATCTATGACCCAAATTACTAGAAGAATGATTCCTAGTATTCAAAATCAAAGAACAATACTAGAATTCAACTAGATCTATTTTTTTTTAATTTTTATGATTTTTAATTTTTTGTGGTTTTTTATTTATGACCCTAGGATTGGAATTCGTAGAAAAAAAAACCTAACCTAGGCTCTGATATCAAATGATAAGTTCTGAGTTGGGTGATAAGATTTGGTTTACGTATCTAATCATAAATCGAGGGAGAAAGAAACAAAATCAAAACATATGTGGAAATTAACTCAAAATATCAAAGTTATATAATTAGAGAGTCCACCTCAATTACCCCATAATACCCAAAATAATGAATTAAAATCCAATGAATCAAAAAAAGAGAAACCAATTCAAATCTTAAAAATAGGTAATTCGATGGTCAATTGATGAAGAAGAAGTTACGACGAGAAATTAAGAGATAAACTTGTTCTTAATCACTCAACTAAAGAATTACATTAATCTAACCTACATTTGGAATCCACCCACTAATCTTAAGATAACCCTAAAGTCTCTCAAGCTCAATGTTCTTCCAAAAAAAAAAACTATCAATGTTCTTCCAAAAATAAAAAACTATGTGTAAAAATAGAATGAACAAGTACTTATATTGCCCTATTTTGGATAACTATAGTTGGTCCCAAAAGTAACCAAATATGTCAAAATGACCCCTCAAGTTTGGTGTCTCCAATTAAACCCTCAAGTCTTCAATAATCATCCAAGGTATCTTCTAAACTTGAGATTTCCTCCATTAGAACACATGTAAGTTCTTTAAAGTCCCATTTTGTGCCTTGAGGCCATCCATTGATTGGTTCCCCTCGGCTAGACCTTGAAGTATAGGTCTAGCAAGATTAGTGCTTCCTTGGGTTGTATAATCCTCCCCTTCTTGGAAAAGGTTTGTCCTTGAATCCAAACCTTGTAGAATTATGGAAAGACTAGAAACCAACATCTCCTTATAGCATGAGGGTTAGTACAAAGGTTAGCCCAAAAAGAATCTTACCAATATGTAATTTAAACCAACAACCAAGCCCTTCTTAGTACCCATAAAAGGAAAACACCCCAAATACCCAAAGGGTCCCCATGGTAGAAATGGTAGATGCCCCACAAAATTGGGTCAAGCACATAAACACTAGGCACCACAATTGTACTACCTCGATCCACATAAGCATGGACATCACTAATACCCAAGAGGTAGTAATTATAAGTAGCAAGTGTGCACTTACAAAGTGTAAAGTCAATGGAAGACATCTTTAAGTAGGCACACACTATACACTATCATTTTTAATTAATATTCAAGAACAACCATGATATCATCATATTAAGAAAGGTAGTAAAGAAAATGGGAAAGAAACTTAAACACACTCATGGCCTTCTTGCATGCAAGTTTATTAAGTAACTGAATATGTCAACCAAGTTTTCTCAATAATAGATAGCACATGAGAATAAAATAAAGGACTTAAAGTATTTGTCATTTGTACACTTCACACTATTTTCCTCCAAAAATGCCCATTAAGATATTTTTGTTAGTAGAAGAAGTAAGGTCTTACATGTAGTAAGATTTATCTTAAGCATATATCCTTCCTAAGAATTTGGGTTCCCTCTACTTAAGATACCAAGAACACCTTTAAGAGTCACCGTATATACTTGCCTTTCCTAACCAGATAAGTGTGGAAAGAGAACTCCAAAATCTAAGGACTCTCCCAATAATACCAAAAAAGGTGACAATCACAAGTTGAGGCTCAGAAAACTTGAGAAAAATTATGTCAAATAAGGGAGCAAGTGCATATGATATCCCCAATAGGGCCATATGTACTTCTTCCTTGATTGTTACACACAAGATATCGTATTTTATAAATAAGTCACCATATGTATACAGATAATAAGGAAAACACTCATTGCATCAATCTCAAGTCCATTTCAAATTCTCAACTTGTTTATCCACGTGAGAGAGACAAGCATGGAACACAAAAATTAGGTAATAAGAACACCTAAGGACTATTTTTCATTGATAAGAATCTTGGAACCCAAAAATTGGATCCCATCCATAATAAGAACATCATGAACAAACAAGGAATTTTTATGGTGTTAATAGAAAAATAAGGATTCTCATAACCACCCATTTTCAAAAGTCTCATCACCATGTTTGAGAAGTTATCATACCATAATGTGACATCAATAATAGAAGGGGGTAGGTACATATCCTGAAGTGGACTACTTGATTGATTTACCTCTATGAATGCCTTGTGGAACCCTTTTATTTCTTGCATGATATTGGACCAAGTGTCTTGGTAAACTTTCTTCTTCTTAGGAGTTCCCATGGTGGGTGACTCCTCTAAGGAAATCATAGGGCTATTGGTTTCACCCCTCCATGTTAAGCACTCATCAACCCATGGGAGTTGGTTGTTGTTGCTCCATTGAGTTGATCCTTGTTTACTCTCCTAAAGTTGATACTCCTTAGACAATAGCCCCCGTTTTTTATTAACATTCCATGTTGGAGAATAATCTCTTGGGATTCACCTTTGAAACTCAACCCTTCACAATCCTGCACAAGAGAAAAATTAGAATTATACAAAACGCTAGTTCCTCGATTAGTGTTAATCAGAGGGTCTCTAATTTTTATGGGTCCCTCCTCTACCATCATCTCATGTTCGTGAAACAAGGATCTACTCCTTTTCATAAGGAGTGACTCCTCTTTCTCCTTCTCTTTTTAATCCTTTCAAAGTCTCCTCATGACATCGAAATCTCCTTTCACTTGAGAGGGTGAAAATGATGAAAGAACATACTTTAATACTTCAACTACAAGAGTGTTCTTGTTCGACATCTCATTACCACTTGTCACTACCCAAAATCTCAGGTCATGATGGCATCTAGTACCCTCCTATAGACAAGCCTAACCCTACAGCCCAGAGCTACGTGCAATGGGCTATAAACTCTCAAAACAACCAATGCAGCAAAGGAAAGCATAAATAATACATAAAGAACTGGAGCCAGAAGGAAATCATACATAATCCAAATCCCAAAACCTAGTTTTTGTGGCATATGGAGCTACAATACCGAATAATCAAAAGATACAAAATACAAGGTAACTCATGAAAAAGATAATATAATGCAGGGCTTGTTGTAGACTTAATAAATAAAGCCAAAGTCAAGGAAATCACGATCGTCTCGGACTACAAAGCTCGCCATAATCTTCGCAGTCAGCTAAATCTACTTAGCACGATCATGGAATTGTTGATAACCCCTGATGGCATCTGCACCACAAAAAGGTACAGAAGTGCATCATAAGTACAAAATGAGGTACCTAGTAGACATCGTCGGCCGACTGGGTCAAAATAAAATATGAGTAATAACTGTGAGGAAGTAAAACATGTCAATAGTAGTATAGAAGCAGTAAAGAAGTAATAAAACTAATAATAAGCAGAGGAGTAAGATACCAAATGTGCCAGTATAAATCTACAGGAACTAAGCATTGTAGATGCAATCTACAAAGACCAATATCTGAAACCCGAAATGAAGTAAAGAAACATACCTGTGCTCCAGCTCATTCAAACCCCACTAATCATGATACCATAAACGTATTAACCACGACTAAAGATTAGCCGCTAAGTAAGAAATGGAAAGTAAACATACAAAAACCTACCTGGAACCCTATCCTACCGGTAAGCACAAACAACACAGCAAAACCCACTGTGACTCCCCCCTTAAACCCGATGAGCACACACCATACTAAGGAAATACATAGAAGTGTAGGAAAGTAAAGTAGAATAGTACCGTTGGACACATACCCTTGTCAGTTTCAATAATCAACCTCGGACACACACACCCTACCAGTGTCAATAATTAACATCAGACACACATACCCTGACAGCATCAATAATCAACATTGGACACACACCCCTTGTTAGTGTCAATAACCAACATCGGACACACATACCCTGTTAGTGTTAATAATCAGGGCCTTTCCCTCATAACATCAGTACCAAGTCTCGAGGCCTCACCCCTATCAATTCTAAGTCTCCATCCCAAACAGTAAATATATAAGAGTATCAATAAAGCAGCAATAATAAGATGAATAACAATGGAGAAAGAAAGTAATTGAAGTCTAGAACTAGCCAAAGGCCACCAGCTAAGAGCTCACCTCACCACACTCATTGCATAACAGCTAAAATAGTCCTTAAGGTCGGTGGCCTCCGTATGGTGGAACCAAGACCAGGGAATACAACCCTTTACCTTCTATACCCTCTTACGGGCCCCTGGAATCCAACAAGAGAATCAATAAAAGTATAATGGTCAACCTAAATAACCTAGCCCATACTACTAGCCATATCACAAGCACAATCATAATACCCCAGTCTACAATGTGCATAAATAATGTGTGTACGATGAACTCAATGCTCCAACATGATCGATACTATCCAAAACTAAACAAATTACAAGTCCAGAAATCAAAATATGAACAATAAGACCCATATTGCAAATAGTAACCCAAGTTGGAAAGATAGCCCCATATCCCAAAAAAACAAACTAAGTATACAAATGTGTAACCTTCAGCTCGGGGGACTCGTGGTTTAAATTTGAGCATAAGATAGTGAGGAATTAAAGGGTAAAACTAGGTCTAAAGTAGTGAAACAAAAAAATTTTTTACAATTAAAAAAAGTGGAATAACGAGAATTACCAAGAAAACCTAGCATTGCGAACTCCCACAATCATCTACCCAACTCCCCAATGCTCCCCATGGCTTAAATCACCCCAAACCAGCTATAAAACCCTAGAAACAAGCCAAGAAATGAAATGCAAAAGCTGGAAAAAAAATGGGAGAAGCCCTATTTATAGAGTACAGGGGGCGTAGGGCACCTTTTTGGCTGCAGGTTCGACCCCATCAGGGCGGCTGACTGACCACAGGGGCAAACTTTGCCAGGGTAGAACCTTGGCACAAAGGAAACCTCACCAGGGAGACCCATGGGCCGCTAGTGCAGTCTGTGACCTGTAAAAACACAATGAAAATAGGAAAACTCAGAGGGGTCTAAAATGAGCATCCAGAGTCCAATTCAAACAAACCAAAAGTGCATTTTGGGTAGAAACACCCCACAGACTTAAGTAAATAAACAAAATGACCATCTGAGGCCGTTTAGGTGAAAAAGACCCCAAACCCAAAAAGAAAAGCCCAACTAAGGACTTCCACAAACCTATTCAAAATAAACCCGGGCAGAAAGCAAACTGATGACTTAATTAGCCCAAAATAGATATTTCACAGGTGACAAAATTGTTGAAATCTCGATCTAAAGCTTTGATCATCAAATGACCACCTAGGCTCCAAAATAAGATTAGGCTGGGTTGAATTTCCACAAAGCAATCCAAACTCAAAACGAAAAGCCTAGGGCATGAACTTAAGGTCCATCTAGACAAAAGTCAATATTCTGGAGCTAATGGAACAGTTAAAATTCAATTTCGAGCTTGTTTACTACTATTTTACTCTTGAGTTCCACTATTTCAAAATTGATACTTCAAAATAGAGAAACTAGATAACAAGAAAATGGGTCACCAGGGCACCGAGCTATTGGTCCCAGCAACTCATAAATAACTTGCGGCAACTACCAAACAGCTCTAAGCACAGGAAAAAACAAAATGAAAGGAAATATCCGAGCAGGTCATTAAAACATCCACCACTAAAAAGGACTTTCATCCTTGAAAGTAAGAGAGAAGTAGTACTTGAAGGCTCGAATAGATATAGATATTAGGAACCATATCATGCTCTATCTCCTAGGTAGCTTCCTCAACTGGTTTATGTGCCCAACAAACCTTCACTACCGAAATCTCCCTAGACCTGAGCTACCTCACATCTCTATCTATGAAGGCCTTAGGCTCCTCAATATAGGTTAGAGTGTTATCAATCTGCACATCCTCTCGGCGAAGGATAAGGGATGGATCTAGTATATTACAGCAGAGTATCGATAGATTCAAGACTAGAGGAACTGTAGCCAACTCAGGTGGCAAGGCAAGTCTGTAGGAAGCCTCTCCAAGTCTCTACAAGATCTAGTAAAGCCTAATAAATTGGGGCCTAATCTTTCCCCACCAACCAAACCTCATACCATCTTTCACATGTGAGACTCTAAGGAAGACCAAGTTGCCAATGCTGAACTCAAGGACTCGAAGCCTACGATCCACGTCGGACTTCTGCCTACTCTAGGCTACATGTAGCTAATCATGAATAAGTATGACCAGATCTGTAGTATCATAGAGCCAATCGAAACTCTGGAGTAGTAGCTGTTATTTTACAAAAACTCAACCAAGGCCAAGTTCCTATCCAACTACCTCTAAAATCAAAAATAGAGGCAGGCAATATATCC
>JBDJHY010173633.1:0-12269 GCA_039654485.1 Withania somnifera
ATAAATATTATAATATTTTCTCTCTACTGTAACCCTCCTTCGTGGTTGTACCTCTCTAAGTGAGTTGTAAATTTAGAGGATTGATGGGTTTCCATTGATGAAGAGACGATTTCCAATGGAATCTTGGTTGTTGTATTGCAAGAGATGATGAGTTGTGACGTGAGTTTAGGTGAGTTGTTGCGGTGGTTGGAATAGTGGAGGTTTTCCAGTTGGAGGTTTTTAGTTGATTGGATTCTCGTCGGAGTTCTGACGAGCTCACCAGAGAAGATGAAAAAAATAAAGATATGGTCTGTTTGGCTGCTTTTTTTCTCCAAAAATATAGTATGTTCCCAAATTTTTAAAAGGTACTCAATATAAATAATAGTTATAAAATATATACATTATTACTTCAGATATATATAGTACATTGTTAACAATTTAAACTAAACATGTTGAAATATTTAAATTTCGGTATAATATATTTGTATTAACTATAGTTTAGTTATACTATGTGCATTGAAGTATCGTTATAATTCGTATAATATATTAAATTCAAAATGAATTATCATTTTTTTTATTAATGATGTTAAAAATGTATTATACCTGAATTTCAAATATTACATACTATCTAAATTAATTTATATGTTATTATATTGAAAGCTATGGTAGAAGCGTATTTTTTTATATTTATATAAAGTTATTTTTGGTAAAACAGTTATAATCTATTAAGTAAATGATGTGCTATAGTTCGTAAATAAAATTTTATAATACGCTATTTATGTAAAAAGGCCTTAGCTAATAACGACAATAATTTAGCGTTGGGCTTGGGCTATTACAAGTCATATCATTGTGGAAAAATTACTCAAAAGCCCTTAAATAATAAAAACAACAGAAGTTTTCCTAAATTACAAGAAATTCAGATTTTATATTATTCTAATCCCACTCATAGATACATAGAAAACAACGCAACTTACACCTGCTTTTTGATTTCACGCTTAATATCATTTCCAATCTTCAGACTTTTTCCTAAATTTTAGCTATACAAGTTAGTTACTTTCTTCCATCTTCCGTTTCCACGATTTCATCATGTGTTTGAGGTTAGTTTCACTTTGAAACTTGACTTATGTTGTATCTTGAGCTATTTCAGAAGTTTTAAGTGAATTTTATTAGTGTTTAGTTTAAAATCTTCTACATATTGATATATTTTTGAAGCGATTTCATAGATCTAGGCTTTTGTAGTGAGTATATCAAACTTTTGAAAATGTCAAAAGAACACATACTTTTAATGCTCCAATGTTTGATTTGGGAATTTTACTACTAGAATATACATCTTCAGTGTTTATGACATGGATGATATGAATTTTCATGAAAATAGTTCTAAATCCCACAATGAACCTGAGAAGATGAAGAATTTGAGGGAGAAGAGGTATCGAAAAATCATAATTTAAGAAGAACAAGAAGTTAACTAAGAAGAACAACTGGTACATAAACTAAGGGTCAGAAAAGTCATACATCATTCTACAGAAGAACAACATCAGATATATTTATATTTATATTTTTTTATTTAGTTACTATCAATAGATATTTTAATTCCTAAAAGTACCACATGCAGCTACTTTCAATTTTTGAGTTGAATGCATGTCATCAGGATATTCATAAATTTTTGTTACTTTGCCAGCAGAAACATTCCAAATGAATGTAATTGCATTCTGATACTTTGCTGGCATGATTTAAAATCCTTATGGTGGTGCATCCGATTCTTTAATTATATCTCACAAATATATCTACTTACATATTTTTTACTAGGTTGGCTAAAATAAATATGTACCTATTCATTTATAATTTCTTATGTTCATCAATTCAACTTTTGTAGGAGAATCAAGACGTTGAGAAGCTGTTGCCGCCTACAATTGAAATAGGTGATATTGAGAAGAAGGTGCCACCGACGGTCGAAGTAAGTGATACTGAGGAAGAACAAATAGAGGTATTGTGGTAGATACATTATTAAATAATTGTAGCTGTGCTTCAGATACTTTAAGTTATTTAGTAATTGTAGGCTAGTAACTGACATGTTTTACTTGGGTTAATATTTTTCGGAGATAGAATTTCTTAGTTAGATACCTCTAGGGAAGATGCTAGAATGGTCAGTTCCACCAATAAGAACTTTGTAAAGGACTTTCAAAGAATATTGAATAATGAAGAATATTCTATGTTTGACTGAACTCAGTTTGAAATATATCTTAATATTCTAAATTGTAGCCATAAGGGGCATATTCATAGGTACATCATGGAATTCCAAATTGTCTAGTCATACGATGACTAGTACTGGATCAGTGTTAATGGAAAAGTTTTGAGGTTTACTCTTTATGAGTTTTCTCTCATTATCGGGTTAAAGTGTATCGATAATGAGGATAATTTTTACTTTACCAGGGAACCGGCCTACAGGTTCATCAGAGGTATTTATAGTTCTAAATCTTTCATTGAATACAAATACATTGTCTTGTTAGAAATGACATAATCTTTTATTTTGCTCTCAATAAATTATCTATTTCTGAGATAACAGATCTATTAAAAAGGGCAATTTATTAGATTCTTTCAAGAGGAAGAGATGGATTAACAATCATAATCATGCTGTTAAATTTTCCATCCTCATATTTATCACTACTTCTATCCTATCAAAGACGGTTGAGACAGTAATTCCTTCTAAATAATTCCACATTGTTGATAATGGAAGTTATACTAGCTATCCATGGGGAAATGTTGCATTTCAATGACTTACTCAAATATTACCAGAAAAATCTTGACCCAAGTACGCAACACAATCTCTTTAGTGGAATACCGTATATATTATAAGTATGGATTTACGAATGCCATGGTCAAATACCTGAAAATATAGATGCTCATGATCGTGAAATAATTTTAAGAATTCTAAACTAGCGTGTAGTCTCCAAGAAGCTTAAGTACAAAAAGGTGAAGGTCAGCATGTCTAGTAAGGTAATAATTTCTAATTATTTGTCATTCAGATAGTTAAAGTTTAAAGTATTTGTCATTTAATGTTTCTGTAATTTATTCAGATGTAAAGCTCTGTTATTCAGATAGTTAAAGTTTAAAGTATTTGGCATTTAATGTGTCTGTAATTTATTCAGATGTAAAGTTTAAAGTATCTGTCATTCCTTTTCTAAGATATTTTGACCTTATGGCTTAAGTTTAAAGTTCAAAAAATTGTCATCCATTTAAAGTACTTGTCAGTCAATGTTTTTTACCATCCAAATTGTTCAAAATGTAAAGTTTAAAGTATCTACTATCTCAATGTATATTTCATTTAGATAGTTCAACTTTAATGTCATGCCCTGAGCTCACCCCCTAGTGAGACTGGCATTCTTAGTCACTAAGTTACATTAGCAGCCTCAGACGAACCACTTGGACCATGCAAAGCTCTACACTCATCACTCAATGGAAGCAATATCAAAAATAATAATATAAGCAATAGTGGACCTCACATAAGATAATAAGTAACAAGACAATAAGTAAATAAAAACTCAATATCTCAATACTAACTCAACATCAGTCTGAAAGCCTCAATAATGTCTAAATACTAGACTGTTAGGTCAAGATCCCTAACTAGCCTCAAAATAATAAATAAATCTAGTGTCTTAGTTCTAGAAAGAAAATAAAAACTTCATAGTCAATCCTTGAACCAATAAGGACTCACCACTCTTCTAACCTTCTCGGAATGTAAGTCCAATCAATCGAGAGCATCCTGAAGGCTAGCAGGATCTGCATGGGAATTGTAAGAAATATAGAAAGTATGAGACAACACATAAAATATACTATGTGAACATGTATAAAACAAGTTGTATTACATGATAAATGTTGTGAAATGCATGAATAGCTAAATCAACTCTAGCTCTATTTAAAAATTCATTTTAACAATTTATAATGAAAACAGTTAAATTTTTTTATAACTCTAAAGTATAAAATAAACTCATTTAAACAATGCAACTCAATGCTAGATTTTCCTCTCTCTAGAAATATGTGATCTAAGTGCATGTAGTAACAATTTGCTAATGTGCACCTCGGATACTATGGCTAGAAGAGGGAGGAACAATCAACATCAGCCTAATATGTGGTAGATAAAAAGGAGGAGAGGATAGTAACACTGAATTTAGGAATTCCCCATATTTTAGCACCTATAAAAAAAGTTAATTGAATACCAGGAAAAGATGAGAACTAAATGAGATTCCCCTGGAAGCTGGTGAATCATCGAAGCATGCTATGGAAGAAAGTAATAAAGAAGAGGTCAATGAAAGTAGGAAGTTGAACTTCTTAACTGGAACTTTGCAACCTAATCGCATAGCACTTTCTATAGCTGTAATGTAGTTAATGGCAACGAGAAGGTTTAGAAAGGAAAAGGACTATAGAACTATACACCAATACTGAAGAATGGATTAAAAATTGTACAAGTTAACCATGCATAAGAAGAAACTGAATGTAATAAGTGGAGAACTACATTAATTGGTTACGTAATTGGAGAAAAACCAGTATTTAAGAACATATTAAAGTTTGTGTATAGTGTATGGAACTTTGTTGAACCTCCGACTGTGTACCTACATGATGAAGCTTACTACATCTTCCTGTTTGATAATATGGAGCAAAAAAAAGCAGTCATGGAGGAGGACCTTACACATACAATAATCGTCATATGACATTACAAGGATAGTAGAAGGACTTCAAATTTCTATAGGAATTGGTTCGCACCATACTACTATAGGTGAAATTTCCTACCCTACGAGTATACTACTGGGATGAGGATAATTTAGGAAGGATTGACAACTACATTGGCAAACCAATATGTGATGATAGTATGACTATGGAAATTGGAAGAGTATCATATGCTAGGGTATTGATTGAGACTGATATAACCTAGGAATTTCCACATGAAATTTACATTGAAAAAGTGATGGAACTGTGGTGACTTAAAGCATTGAATAATGACAATTTGAATTTTGTCATACCTGTATGAAATTAGGGGATAACGAGGGGGAATGTCACAAGGAAAAAATTTAAGACAAGAAGGAAACAACAGAAATAGACAAGTCCTAGACTTGAGGACTGGGCTAACAAGGGTACAAAACAAGCCGAGAAATAAATATAGTAGCAGGAAAAGGATGATATGCTGAGTAAAGAGGTAGAATGGAAGAGGGGAAGGAAGAGAGGAATGTAACAGAGAAAACTCACATACAAAGGGAAGAGGACATACCATTCAACAAGTGGGATCAAAATGGAGACACAAAAGCAACATACAAGTATATGCAAGGAATATAGAAGGAAATATTAGCATAAATAAGTTTGACGTTCTGGGAGACACAGTGAATAACGAATGAAGAATTGAAAAGGGCTAAAGCAATTGATCTTAAAAAATCAATATGATAATCAACTCATTGAATATTAGAGGGATGAATATCCCCATAAGAAGAAGGATCTTAAGAGCCTCCTACTGCAGCACAAAATAATCTTCGTGGGTTGTACTAAGACTAAGCTTTAAGCTTACAAAGTAGACAAAGTTCAGAAGAAGTTGGGGAAATATTGGAGGATATATGCTGATTATCCCACAATATTAAATAGGATAATTATGATCATATGGTATTATGACAACGTGGAGGCTCAAATCCTAGCAATCAATTCACTGATAGTACATTGCAGAATTACAGACAAAATGTCTGATATTACGTTCTTGGTTACTATTGTCTATGGATTTAACATAATTACTGCAAGGCTAGATTTATAGGATGCACTAGGGAGAGTTTACACCGGAAAATATGCTTGGTTAATACTTGGTGACTTCAATGCACCACTTTACCATGAAGATAGGATAAATAGACAACTAGTAAGACCATATGAAACTATGAATATCCAAAGTTATATAGATGATATTGAGGTTGGGAAAGTTCTTAGAAAGGGGAAACAATTTTCCTAGTGAAACAAAGGAAATGTAAAAGATAGGATATACTTTCATATTGATTGGCTATTTGGGAATGCTATATGTATAAGAAAGTATGGCAATATGGAAGATGATTATTTTGATCCAGGATGCTTAGATCACACTCCTATTATGCTGAGGATGAACATTCATAAAGTGAAGATAAGAACACCTTGTAGGATACTGAATGTGGTGATCCAACATAAAGCATTCAGAGAAATAGTAGAAGAGGTATGAAAAATAGATCTAAGGGGCTACTATGTTCAATATCTAGAAAAAATTGAAGAATATTGCTAGAAGGCACAACAAATGCAGAAGAGTATTCAATCATGGATAAGAAAATTACTCATTGAGGAAGGAGTTACAAGACATACAAGAGGAATGAGCACATACCTACTCAATTATAGGATGATAGAAGATGAGAGATGCTTGATGTATAGCATTGAATACTCTGAGGATGTAAGTAAGAGAAATTTGAAGAAAAAATTAAGAGAAACATGGGTAACTCATAAGGATAGAAACTCTATGTAATTCCTTGCTTTCGTGAAGCAAGAAAATCTAGAACAACATTAGATCTATCTATTTTGATCAAGGAAAGCACCTCACTGATCTAGAATAAATACAAAAAGAGTTTACGGACTTCTCCAAAAGACTATTGGGACAGGCTGTACATGCCCTTTTTTGCATAAATATTGAAATTCCAGAGATAGTCCATATCTTTCTATAGTTCAATAAAGCCAATTTATGCAAACTTTAGAGGTTGAGGACATCAATAAAGCACTGAAATATTTACCACTTGGCAAGGCAATAGGGATAGATAGATATTATGTAGAGTTCTTAAAAACACACTGGGACACAGTAGGGGAGAAGGTAATAGAAGGAATTCTGTAGTTTTTCACCAATGGAAAGATGCTAAAAAGTATAATACCACAACTATAACTTTAGTTCCTAAAATGACTACTCCCACTTATGTAATAGAGCACAGACCTATAGCAAGTTGCAACCCCAACTAAAGCTAATTTATAGAATCATAATAGACAAACTTAGATTGGTGGTAGACCAGATAGTAAGCTCTTATAAATTTGCATTTATCAAGGGGAGGAGAATATAGGATAATGTTATCATATCTCATGAATTGGTGATGGGGTATGATACGAAAGGAGTATCTCCTAGGTGTACAATCAAGGTAGGTATAAGAAAGGCATATGACTCTATGAAGTGGCCTTTCTTAAGGATTGCAGTATGCTATACAAATAAATGAAGGGATTTCACTTGCTTTTCGATCTCAGAAAGGACTGCGATGCTATTACATGGAGTACCCACATAGGACTCTTCACCAGCTAAGACATGAACCTCAGTTCAATTACTACCCCAAATGTGAGAAGTGGGACTAATTCATATTGTTTTGCTGATGATCTCCTAATGTGTTCCATAGAAAATAAAGAATCAGCTAAGCTACTAGTTAAAAAATTTCAATACTTTTCAGAGGTATTAGGGTCACATGCAAATATAGAGAAAATCTCTATATACATATGAGGTGTGAAGGAGGATGAAAAACAATAGATCATGACTAGTGCATAAATATAGCAAGGTGAACTTCCCTTTAGGAACTTGGGAGTACCCTTATCTACTAGGAAGTTGTAAAAGATAATTGAAAGAGTAAAGTGATGGTTCTTAACTTCTTATCATGTAGTTTCAGATTGCAACCAGTGAAAAGTATTGTATTTAAGATGCAAACTTATTAGGCACAAGTCTTCCTTTTCCCCAAGAAGATCATCTAGATGGTTGCATTAATACGTAGGACATTTCTTAGATCAGGACAAATAATAGATCTGAAAAGGCACTAGTAACATGGTAAAGATATGCAAGCCTAAGACAACTGGGGACTAAATGTTATTGACATGATGATATAGAACAAGGCAACTTTAGAAAAACTTATGTGGGGGAGTAAGAAGAGGAAATAAAAGCTATGGGTAATATAAATTCATACTTTCTACATAAAGAATGAGGATCTGACAACTATAAGAACCCCTTAGCAAGCATGTTTGTTGATAATAAAAATCGAGGATGCATGGTGGTAGATGCAACGAGCAGGTAACCAAAATGTAGAAGAAAGCACAAAAGAAACTATGTGAAGCTAAGATTCAATTTAGATAGATGGAGTAGAGGAAACTCGTGAAAACTAAAGGACTAATACCAAGGCACAATTAATTATATGGATGACCCTACAAAAAAATTATCTACAACGGACAAGGTCTTGAAATGGGGAGTACAAATACAAACTGAATGTGTTCTATGTAGAAGAAATGAAGAGGAAAACTTTGATCATATGTTTTTTTAATGAAATTACTCTAGTGATATCTGGTCAGCTTTACTGAAATGGATTGGATATAACAGGCTACTGAGGAGCTAGGAATAGGAGCTAGCATGGATGATCAACAACACTAGAAGTAACAGAGCTAATGTAGAAATAAAGGGCTTTTCTTTGTAGCAATGGTCTGCATGATATGGTTAGAAAGGAAGAATAGAAGATTTAAAAGTCACTATAGGAGCTATTATCTATTGTTGTAAGATATAGCAGTGCAATTACATATAGAAGGATAAAGGCATACTAAATAGTAATAATAGCTTAATATGCTAAACTGAACTCTTTGATAGATGCTAGTTTTTTTATGTATAGGCTGGTTAGTGATAGTAGTTAGTTGTTTAATGAGAGGCTATCTCTAAGTCAAAAGAGTAGCCTAATTTATAAAGTTGAATCGGTTGAATGTAAAAGTTATGATTTTAAAAAAAAAAAAAATCTCAACTCAATAATTTTTAACAAAAGATTTAAGGACTCAATTAAAAAACTTCTTTTACTGTTTACTTCACAGATACCACTCTTCTTCACTCGAAATTTTATATAATCGACATACCTCGTGCCCTAGAAGCTCCATATATTACCCTCTGTGTAGGGGCTTTTATACACCTACACAGGATAAGACATTCTTTTATAGTGGATCTACTAATACACTATAGGCACACTTACTGGTCGTCACGATCAGATTTCTCAGACCATGATAACACCTACTATCCCACCAGGAGGAGAACCAACCCTATAGCCCGGAGCCAAAGAAGAGGGCTACTATGTTTATAACAGGACGCACAAGTAATATAAATAAAGTAAAGAGAAAGTAGATGAAGTTAGAGAAGGAGAATAACATAAATATAATCAACTAATCTCCTCGAGAGCTGGCACCAATGTATATACAGAGCCATTAGAGTGTACAAGGCTACAATACAAATCTTGTCTTTAAAGTACAAAAGAGACAAAATACAAAGTTGAAAAGAGCAGGAACAACTGGACGTCTAAAGATCACCATGTATCTCTGAGAGAAAAAGAAGCAAAAAGGCATGAACATCTAATAGCTAGTCAACGTCAGGCGCTAGTACTCGGGTCTGCACAAGGGGAGCACAAGTGCAGTATGAGTACAAGTCACCAAAGAAACAAGTACCCAGTAGGTTTTGAGGGCCTAATAGGCACATAGAAAATAAAAGCAGTAAAAGTAGTAAATAACAAGAATACAAGAATATACAATCACAGAAGCAAGCAACGCAGCACAGAAACCTAGTCACATAGAAAGGAAACAAGGAAGCAGGTAGAGCAAGGTAAATGCTAACTATAAAACAGAGTAGGAACTCTGGTAAGAAGGAAAGAACATACTTGGGGTCCTTGCAACAATACAGAAATAGCAAGGGTAAAATCAGACAAGACAGATAACAAAGGTAATAAGGGAACATGGCAGTGTACCGCTAACCTCAAGATACGAAAGGGGATGATACAAAAAATAGAGCCACACACAAGTAATCCGACAAGGTAAGGATGATCCGAAGGTAAAGGACTATGACTAGCTCTAACATTATATAAAGCAGTACAACAAGTAAATCCCTGCCAAGCCCTAATAAGAATGGAAGAGTACACAAAAGTCACGTTCACCCATTCGGCATCCTATACTACCTGAGAGTATATACAGAAGACAAGTGCGATAACTAAACACAGACCTAATGATGCTTAATTTATGTGTATGTTCCTCCTCCAGCACCTGAAGTACCAGCAGGCAGGACCCATGGAAGGGATATCCCCAAGTGCCTCTACTCCACTACAAACCCCTCCTCTAGTGTGTCCTTCCTTAGAATGGCAGGGTCCATGGAGGTGTTCCAATCATGTATAAAACACCTAACATCACAGTATGACTCACTAGTCGATATCGAGCAGTCTCAAAGAGACTTACAACCTAACATCCAATGCCTTAGTGTAATAGTATCACCACATCATAAGCTCAGCAACTCAGTGTCTTAGGTCTCAATATCCCAAGGGAGCAAGGTCTTGAACCAATAAGTGTGAAGTAGTACAAAGATGTATGTACTCAATACCAAGTAAAGTCAGATTCAAGTGCCTTCATAAGTAGTGAATGGTCATACCCGGAGCCAGTGTGTGAAACCTGTCTAGAATAAGTAAAATAAAGTCATACTGGATGCTTGATACGCAGTCAAATCTAAAACAAGTAAAAAAGTCAATTATGCTGGTATTATTATAAGAAAATCCCATTTTTATTCCGATTTTAACTATTTCAACCCTTATAATACGAAAACTATCCTCCAAGGCCCAACAATGTAAGAAAAAGGGTGATACGAAGCCCCGACCCAAAATAGATTCTCAGAATTGAACTTGACAGTTCTCACGCTGTATGAATGCAACAACACATGAAATATCTATAGCTAACCCATGACATGTACATGCTAAAGTAATCTACAACTAGCAACACAAGAAACCAACCCAAATCTGAGGAAAACCTACGCAATAATGTTCTACTACTTCCAGAGTCACCCTACGACTATCACTAGGCCAAACTAGGTCAAATACATTGTATCACACCAAGCACTCCTTCGAAAGAAAGGGATAAAGTAGAATAGAAAAAAGAAATAAAACATCATGGTAAATCAGTAAAACATAATTTTATAAGATATTTCCCTAGAGTAAGCCCCACAAAGCCTACCTGTCGTCCGGTGAATAGTGCGATGTAACTCCTGAATGTTAGAGCGACCGAGAGAAAAAGACCTCGAACAACTCTAAAATTGATAAAATAATTATCTATAAGTTAAGGAGAACCCAACAATATAAAGTACGTAATATTCCAGAATGGTCCAAAAATTGAGCCTAAAACAAACCCATGACACCCGCTAGCCAGAACTGGAAACAAACTTCACTACGGAGCTTCAGGGATTATTAGGAACTCGTGCTCCAAAAATAAGCACAACTCAAGTGCGGAAGGGCTTCAAAATTCCCATAAAAGAAGAGAGATAAAACTTAAAACTTCACGAAACTTCTAGAAAAAATAGTGAAAAATTATGTATCAAAATATGAACAAAAAGTCGGCTATGAAGTAGAATCAGCTCAATGCACCAATTGCTCTCCAAAATTACCTGGTAATTGGAGAATTAGAAAGAGGTACAAAGCTTGATCACAAGGTCAAAAATGGTAGAAGCTACAATTTTTAAGGAATTACAAAAGGACCAAGCTTACTTACGATGGTGAGAGACACGAACTACCCGAGAATACCAGGCTCACTACACTTCTACTAGGATTTTTAGCAATTACCTTGGCCTAAAGAGAGTTTTAGAGTGACAAAGACTTGGAAAATAAGGCTGAAAATTAAGTAAGAACATATATGTACTTTTAGATAAATAGCCTTCGCGATCTCAGATAGAGGGTTATGATTACGGCTGGGGATATTTGGTCATTACGATCATAATGGAGAAGCTTACAATCAAGAGGAAGAAGGAAACAGAGGGAAGAAATTGCGTGAAGGGGCTCCGCGATCGCGATGAAGGCATAAAATGACCTTAGCAGTCGCATTAAATCCCTTTGCGATCGCGAAGAGCATCAGGGGCTGCACTAAATGCTAGTTTTTGATAGCAAAACCAGCTATTAGAATTTACTGTGAACACCAATCAGAATGTGTTCGGAGACTGAATTACATAAATAAAATATGCGGTCACACCCAACATGACATTATGGACTCAATGGCATGGTCGAAATCCGCGTACGGGGTCGTATCAGAGAAATGTTGACCAAGTCAACACTTAGGCCTAAAATACCAAAAATCCATCCAATACCTTGAAATTGCACTGACACCAAGGGAAATGAACCAATATTCTAGCCCAAACACGACATTCTAGAGCTGATAATGCAGTCATATTATCAATCAGATGCATCAAATCTTGAAAAATGTCAAATATTCAACTACCGGCCAACTAAAAACTCACAAAA
>JBDJHY010173644.1:0-12269 GCA_039654485.1 Withania somnifera
CGCGATGTGGCTATTCCGAAAGCCACCAATGCTACCTCAGCTATCCAAAAGCCCACTCCAGGAGGTAGATTCGAGCTGAAGCAGAATATGGTGCAATTGTTGCACACTAGCAGGCAATTTACTGGTCTCCCACATGAAGATCCTTAATAACATATTCAGAATTTTTTGGAGATCAGTGATACTTATATTCCTATAGGAGTCTCATTGGACTATGTGAGACTGTTCCCCTTCTCATTATTGTGGGAAGCCAAGAGGTGGTTATCTGCAGAACCACCCAACTTTATTCATACTTGGGAGGAATGAGCAAGGAGGTTCTTGATCCGGTTCTTTCCATCTGGAAACACAGCGAGGCTGCAAAGCGAAATTCTAAGTTTCAGGAAGAATTCTGGAGAGAACTTGTATAAGTCCCTGAGGATTCAACAATCCAGCTCGCAAGAGCCACTATATTACTCGTTTGACCATGTACACTTACATGTGCTTCTGGACGCAACAATGACCCCTTACTCCAAGAACCTAAACCTCTACCGCCATATTAAGATCTATTAAACTTGCCTTGATGATGGGGCCTCTTCTCTCATTACCTCAACTTTTACTACAATGGCCTTCTACTATTTGAGTGTATCTAATATAGCCCAAAAAGGTGCACAAGTAGTAATAAGAATCTTTGTTGTCTAAATAATATGATAACATACGCCCCACACAAAATGATGGATCCACTCTGTTTCTGTAGATATCATACCGACCCCATACTTAGATAGTCTATGAAACTAGGTCTCACACTCAGTCATCTTCATAGAACCCTAATGAAGATGAATAAACTCCTCCTTCCTCCTATACTAATTTGTGTAGGAAATATATCTACTTAAGAAAGCATCACTAAGTGCATCACCAGTAAGAGAAAGAGGATCAACTGATCTAGTAGCAGAAGACCTCCGCCACTGCTTGGCTAGGCCGCTCATCTAATAAACAATAACGTCCACTCCATGTGACTCCAATAAACTAAGGTTATGTACCCCTCTGACACCTATCTATGAAGTCTCTGGAATCCTCTAAGGGAGTGTTTGTGAATCTAGGAGAGTCTAGCCTATAAAATCTTTCCAAGGCCTTCTGATCTGCCTTAGAAATGTGCTGACGTGAAGTTACAGGTGGAAAAACCAAAGGAACTGGAAACACTAGTGCTAATGGAGTATAAGTCTACAATGAAGGCATTTGAATCGGATAAGCTGAAGCAGTCGGTGGTACTCTAAGACCAAAAAACCCAGGGGCTGATGTTTGGGCCCTAATTACTGGAAATCAACTCATCATACAAAACCTTTAGCAAAAAGCCCCAATTTCTAACGTAAGAATCAAAACTGAAGCTGGCATAAGGGAAGCCATTCTCTGCACCTCTAATGGCTGGTGAACTAGTACAGGTTTAGTCTCAGTAGATGGAGTACTAACTGGAGAAACAACTATGTTAGTTGTAATAGTGTAATGACCCGCATGGTCATTTATGATAAATACGTGGTGTTTTGCACTCTAGAGCATTTCAGTAATTTCTCAAAGTCATTTATGACTTGCTGGGACCGACAATTTGGATTCCTAGCCACTCGGTTGAGAAATATCTCAAATTCTCTATTTTAGATACCTAATATTAAGTACTTGTTGACCAAAGTCAACTTTCCTTCAAGACGATCTTAGAATTAAATTTTGACAGTTTGTTAGCTCTAAAATACCAAACAAAGTCAAGATTGAACGTAAGTTTGTATTTGGGAGGTTTCGTTTGCAAGTTTCGCGAAATTGTAGATTTTAGTTAAGTTTAAAACCTAAAGAGGAGCTCGAGTGACAATCTGATGTTTGGAGTGTCGGATTAGAATTTTGACACTTCCAGTAGCTTTAAAATGATAAATTTAGGTTACGTAAGGTGTTGATATAATTTTTGGACTTGTCGTTGTATTTTTGAGGTGTTGGCGGAGAAATGCACTTTTGACTCCTTTTGGTTTGAGGGGTCATTTTTAGTAAACGACCTCGGATTTCAGTTTTGTCGATTCCATTGAGTTTGAAAACTCGTTTCCATGTTGTTTGCATATTTGGATGTCAAATTGGACTCCGTTTGATCCTCGAACCTCTGGTATAAAAGCTGGAATCTGCAACTGGTGCAAATAATCCTTCAGCGCGATCACGGTATACTTGACGCAATTGCGATGCCTAAAATTTCCCTTCTACGCAATCGCGGTCCCCTAGGCGTGATAGGTTCCAGGAAAATTTTTCTTCACAATCGCGATCCTTTAACGTGATCGTGATGCTTTAAATATTTCTTCAGCGCGATCGCGTTGGACTAACTAGATCGCGGCATGCCGCGCTTGGAAATATAAAGTCCTGCAACAACCCCTTTACATTTTATTCCAACCAAAAATACTATTCCTTATGTTCTATAGCAAAAGACTCTTCCCAATCACCATTCTAAGTCCAAGGAAAATCTTCTCAACGTTTTTCATTGATTTCTACACGAATTTAGGTAAGTTTCTTCTCTCCTTCTTCCTAAATTTTCTTAGTTTTCCACCATTAATGGCCTAGAGGTTGAGGTTGAATAAATCATCCCATAACTCTTTGATTTTCGTATAATTCTTTGTTAATTAGATATACATTGTTCCTAAGATCATTAATTCATCATAATTCCAACGTTAAATTCGTAAAGATTGAATCTTTGACTCTTTTGAAGCCCTTCCCGCATTCGCATTGTGCTCAAATTTGGAGCACGGGTTCCTGCTAGTGTTGGAAACCCCGTGGTGAAATTTGTTTGCGGTTTCAGCAAGCGGCCACAAGCCCGTTTTAGGCCTGATTTTGGGTCCAGTACAAAACTTATCATAAGATACACCATTAGACTCATATTAATGCATAAAATTCAATGACGTAAGTTTTAGATTATTTGGAGACTGTTTGACATCAATCGGAGTACGATCTGTGAATTTGCAGCACTTTATCGTCGGACGACAGGTAGGCTCCGTGGGGATATCTCTGGGCTTATATATTTAATAACTGTACTAAATAACATTCGTGGGTTGGGTAACTAGGTTGTATAGTAACCATGTATTATTTCTTCATCCGTTCCATAGTGATAATTATATGTTGGTACCCGAGTGATATGGGGCCGAGACTTAGCATTTTATTAGAGCACCTGTGCAGGGCATAGGATGTGGATATTTTCTAATTATATGTGATATTTATATATATGTGTTGTTGATATGTTGTGCATTCATGACACTAGAGGCCGAGCCTAAGGCTCTGATGAGAGTGCATTTGGGGCTGGGCTGGTATCACCACTTGATTTTCTAGCTGCAAAGGCTAAAGAAAGATTTTGATAATGATGATGAATAGCTATATGAGTTGAGAAACTGGAATACTTAATGATAATATAAGTAACATGCTTTTTAACTAATTTAGACTCGACATGGTGTCGAGCACCCGGTAATACTATTTTTACTTGTTTTTATCCTAGGCTTTCCCTCCTGGCACCGAAAAAGTATCATTTGATTGATTAATGCTTGCACTTGAGTCCAATCCTGAATCGGTAGTGAGTATAGCACTGGACTTGAGTCCGTCGTCGTACGACAGTGAGTACAACTTTTGACACTTGTGGCACTACTGATGATATACAGGTTTGTATGCCTTGATTTATCGAGCTGTGTTTGACGGTATGATTAATATTCGACACGAAAAGTTAGGCTATTTGATATGGGCACTAGATGCTAGACTATTGAGACCCTTGAGGCTCTGTGATTTGGGATGTGAGGATATGATGACGTTAGATTTGTACGTGGTAATTCAACCCCATAGACCTGAGCTTCCACACTATGCGGAGGAGTAGGTATGTGAAGTATAGGGGATAACATATGCCAGGAAATTTTGGGGTAGCCTTCCATGGGTTCTGTTTGCTGGACCTACTGGTACCGAAGGAGATGCGTACACAGGATGGTCACTTCATGTATTGTGTTTACTTTCCGCACTTGTTTTTTTCAGTGTACCCTGGCTGAGATGTAAGGCCTGCGGTGAGCGTATTTCTTTTGGTGTATATTGGACTTCTTTCTGGGAGACTTGTCAGTGTTTAATTATTTTACTTTATATTTATATTACTGCATAATTGTTCTGGTTGGTTACTTGTTGTCTCATGTTGTGTGGGATTAGTGTTTTGCACTCCATTTCAGTTATTTATTCTTTTATTTAAGTTTACCGGTATGCCGATCATGTTTTATTCGTATCTTCTTTGATTCACGTTTATGGTGTTATATTTCACATTTATTGTCGCAAGGATACCGAGTACGTTCTCTTCATTGGATCCTTTTCTTGTACTTTGTTTGCTTCTGTGACCCTTTTCTTGTACTTTGTTATTTATTGCTTTTATTATTGTTATGTGCTAAGTGGGCCCTCAAAGCTTACTAGGTAAGGGTTGTTTCAGCGACTTTTACTCATACTACACTTGCACATGTGCAGATCCGAGTATAGGTTTCCGCTCGTGATATACAAACAGTTGTTCATTCAGATCTTATTTACATCATAGATTCAGGGTGAGCTTGGCATCCAACTTGTTCCTTCTTCTCTTCGGACTTATATTTTATTGATCTCCATTGTATTTCAAAGATATTTTCATAATACATTTACTTCAGTTTTATTATTTTGTACTTAGTGGTTCATTTGACACTGATACTGGTTTTTGGGTGGTTATTTCATTCTTAAATGATTTTGCAAAATTATTATTTTCTCGTGACTTTTGGTATACTTCCTCATTTAATATAGTAGTCCTCCATTTCAGCTTCAGACTACGGGGTTTGGTTCTCCTATTGGTGATATAGTAGGTGCCATCATGATCAGTGAAATCTGGTCGTGACAAATAGCTCAGGAAAGCCCTCGACCATAAGCTCGACCCCTACCTCAACCTCTAACTGGAGCCCTAGTTGGTGGTGCTACAGGCTCTCCATCCCTTCTGCGTTCAATGGTTGTGTACATTCCATCTACAGAAAAGGAACAAGAATAAATTAGATTTCAAAAAACCAAATGAGATGTAATGCTTGACATAAAAATGAAAAAGAAACTGATTTCCTAAAGATGTCATTGTGTCCTCCCGAAGATAGGATACAAGCGTCATCATACCCGATCCGCAGGACTCTACTAGACATTGGATCATGTACCCAAGGATACCAATGGACCTCGAGATCTAATATTAATTTGTCACGACCTGATTTCTCATATCATGAGGGCACCTACAACTCATTGTAGGTAAACCACCCAATAATATACAAAACATGATGAGATCTAAAAGTGGAAGATAAATACATTTATAAGGAAACAAGTATATCAAGAGTCTAAATACGATAAAAGAAATCCCAAAATCATGTATTTGGTACATGAGTCACATAAGGAACACAAAAAAATACAAGATCCAAAAGTCATAAATATATTTGTCTCCAAAGGTACAAATGATAGAGTATGATAGTAAAGAAAGGTCAAAACAAGTCTTGCACGCTGGAAACCATCTTACACCTCAGATAAAGATAATCAACACGAGTCGAAAAATCAACGGTATCCATACGTACTTAGATCTGTAGCAGGAAGATGCAGAAGTGTATTATATGTACCAAATAGCCAAAGAAATTGGGTACCCAGTAGGCATCATCCGCCGACTGGACCATATAAATTAGAGCAAACACAGGAACTAACAAATAGGATATAGACAAGTAGATACCCTAGAAAGCTAGCTAACAATCTCGAATATTCAGTAAAACAAGGTTGAGAATGTACCTGAATCCATACTTAGCTAATAAGAGATAAACAAAGATTATAAAAGTGGCAGTATATCGGTAATCTCAAATAACGAGAATGAAAAAGAAGGGATAACTACAAATAAGTATAAAACAATGTAAAACATGAAACAAACCCCAAAAGTATAGCCATAAAATAAGAGTAATGATGCAATAATAAGTAAGGAAACATCCCAACAAACACCATACACCCGAGGGATACAAATAAAGGAAAACAAACCCTTTGGCCTCCCATACAACCGGAGTATATAACCAACAAACAACACTCAGGGATAGAAGATGAAGAATGATATGATATGATACTAGTAAAACTTGTATGCTCCTCCTCCAATACCCATAGGTCCAGCAGGCAAGACCCGCAGAAGCCCTTCACACGTATATGTATACTCCTCCATATATCCCTCATCCGGTTATGTACTAACACGGATCAGCAAGGTCTATGGAGACTGTCATTGCAAATTATCTTAATATCTTATAATTGTGTTTGAACCTATAGAGTCTATCTCAAATATCAAATCTTAGAATCATTGTCCGACCTTCGCTGGGTCTAAATCAGTATAGCTCAATATCGTTGCTCGACCTTCACCGAGTCTATAATTAGTATAAGTCTCAATGTCTAGCGCCCGACCTTACTGAGTCGAGTAATATCTCAAACAGTGGTTATATCTTTATTAGTCCTTTTTAGCACCGAAAACTAGTAAAATTATTATTTTATACTTAATTTAATCTCATAATACTGAAAACGAGCTCACACGGCCATGTGAGGTTTCAGAATCAATGACATTGAGCTCTGGACAAAAAAAATAGAAATCAATGCATAAAAACTTATTTTTTTTATAATGATATGCACAACCACAAACAATAGCTTACAAGTTCCGTCGGTTATTACAGCAATCATAACCAGTCATAATGTATGGGACTCATGGATATTTTCTATAAAATCTACCACGTATGTTTCAGATTTAACAACGAGCATGTTGGGTCCCATGGTAACTATAATTGCAAATGCAACACCAAAACTTTAACCAAGATGCTGATAGAGTCAGGGGTACCAAACCTAAAGAAAATCCAACCCAAGGATACCTTATTACTACTATTATTTCAAATAAAATCCCAACCTTAGATCGGTAAGCCATAACCTACCTAGCATCCAAAGATAAGCTTGCAAATACCGGGTAAATAACTCGAACAACTCAGTAAATATTCAAACAATCACAAAACTAGAAAAATAATAATTATGTGTTAATAGGAGTCAAATGAATAGCCATAAAGCTATAATTATAGTCAAGATCAAAATTCGAGTCAACACGGGCCTATGGCCACCCAAACCCAAAACTTCAAATAAAAGTATCAAATTATTTTTCATATCATAGGAAACTCATACCTAGTTTGGAGTTAAGACGAGCAAGAAACAATTTAAAATCAATAAAGGAATAACTTGGTGAAACTTGCAACTTTTTTGGGATAAAATTTGATGAAATTAAAGTGGCAACTTATCAATTATTAAAGAAACACTGAAGGAATATTATTTCCAACGTTACCAAGGTCACATGAAAAAATGTAAGGTGCAACAATGGAGAATTTCGAGTTTTTGAAGTGAAGAGGTGAAGAAATAACTGAAAATTTTAGGTTTTGGAATATTTGTACCTGTATCCAGGTCTGATCGCAACCACGATATGCAGCTCGGATTGACCATCACGATCGCGTTGACTAGGTCTGCAATCACAAAGTGTACAGTGATAAGGGCACGCGATCATGTGCCTTGATGTTGTGATTGTGTAGAGCAACAAGATTGCTCATCACGGTCGTATGAGCCTCAGCCGCGATCACAAAGCTGTGCATCAACAGTTGCCGCACAGCAAAATCAAACACAAAAGATGCTTAGAATGCATCCGAAAATCAATGAACACAAATCAATTAAGTTATATACATAAAATGGACATTCAGGACTCAATGACATAGATAAAATTTTGATCTGAGATTGTTCTGACGAAATATTGACTAAAGTCAACCCTCGGTATAAATAACCATAAGTCCGATTGAGTATTTAAAATGAGTCTGAATGACCCAGGACCCTAATGAACAACTCACCTAACCGATCTCGATATTTAGAAGCTGATGGAACAGTCCGATTTTCAATTTAAGGCTTCGATCATTAAAAGTCATCCGAAGTCAAATTTTTGAACTCCATCAAGCCTAAAAACACGCTAACCAAATAAAATCATAACCAAGGCCACTGGAGACAAACCAAGAGACCATCCAGATCAAAACTATGTTTTGGAGATAATGAAAATATTATAATTTAATTTCGAGTTTATTTTTATAGAATGTTGGTGAAGTTAATTACTTCAACAGTTAAGGCTCTAAAATAGGAAAAAAAAACATTACGACCAAACGAACGATCCAGGAACTGAATCACTGGTCCAGAAAACCTCTAAGAGGTAAGAACATGCAAAAATACGAAAATAACCATAAGGGTCATTACAATTAAATGGTTGATTTATATCCTAAATGTATTTTAGTATTGATGTAAACCATCAAATCAAAGTAAAATTGTTCAAAATCGATCCATATGAAAAAAATTGATGGGTTTTCTTCTAACTAACCCAAACGGATTATTTGATTTTTCTCAAGTATATGTGTTATATATTTTCCTACTCGATTTGCTCCAGAATTGCATGAGACATGAACTATTAAATTTTAGGGTATATTTGTAATAATAAAATTTTAAAATTTTAAAATCAATATCTCACAAATTACTTGGCTTGAAATTTCAATCAACATACAGTCGAAAAGCGCTCGACGAGATTGTTAAAAGGTATAAGATTTCATGCACAAACTAGGCAGTCATATACATATAATAATGTAATTAAGTTACGAGTTTAACATATAAAATCCTAAAAATATGTTTTGAATATTAATCACATAAAAATTGTATAATTTTTGTATAAAGAGTGAGTGTATGCATTTGTGTGTGTATACATATATGTATATATATATTGTATAAAATGTGTCTAGAAACTATATAGTTGTATACAATACACATCTGAATAATATTGCAGCTAAAAGTTGTATAAAATATGTATAGAAACTGCATAAACATTTTGTAGAATATATATTTGTATATGATCTCTATAGAGCTTTACATAATATGGTAAAAATTGTATAGTTATTGCATAAATATGTTTTATGAATAGAATGTGTATAGAAATTGTTTTATTGTTGAATAAAAATGTATCTACCATGATTACATTGTACATATATACAAGATATATATGTGTATATATATTGTATTGTATCAATATCTATCAAATATATATTGTATATATGTATCAATACATTTAAAACAACTTTGTTTTTTACAAAAAGGCAAACAAAAATAAAAGAACAATTTTTTTTTTTGTAAAAGAAGAGAAGCAAAAAGGAAAATAAAATAAAATAGAAAAGCATCTTTTTTTTAAAAAAAATAGACCAGCAAAAAAGAAAAAAAGTAGCGACTATTAAAGAAAGAAAGAACAAAAAATGGATCAAAAAGAAGCAACCAAGTAGCAAATTGACTAGAAAAGAGAATTTAAGCCTTTGACCATTTACATGGGATTATTATAGTCAAAATGTTATTTATGTGCTTTCCACATAGATATTTTCAACATCTGCTCTCTCATAAATCACTTCTAATAGCAAACTTTTTATATGTTATTTTTTTATTTGCCACATTTTTTAAGGGCAACTTACATTTGGACCTAATTATATAATATGATATATTTTTTATTAATTACGTAATATGTCGGTCAAGTAAGCTAGATACACGCTTCTTCAAAAATACGGGTATCTTAAATGCCCATCTCACAATTTACTTTGTGTATCTGAAATAATTTTAATTTTTATGTATTTTTAGATATTTTAAGGCTTATGTATCTTGAATATTTAAGGTATTGTAAATCTTTAAATATTTTTTCCTATGTATCTTTATATTTTTAATGTCTAATACCTATAAATCTTAAATTTTTGTAATGCATGTGTATCTTATATATTTTTTTCTATGCATCTTTATATTTTTAATGCCTCTCTCCCCTTTTCCTCATTGATGTATCTTCTTTCTTGCAATGTATCTAGTGTATTTGTGCATATATACATTTGTGCACTGTATATTTAAATGTATTTGTGCATAAATACATATTGAGAAGAAGAAGAAATATACAAAAAGCCTTAAAAATATTCAAGATACATAAGAATCAAAACTTAAGATTCACGGACATTAATATATTTAAGTTATACAAGCGTTAAAAAAATTAAGATACATAAAAAAATCAATGCTTAAAATTTTACATACACACAAAATAAAAAATCAATCTTGTGAATCTTAAAATATTTAGATATAGGTTTCAAATTATTGAGATACATATGAATTTTTTTTAAGATATACAACATCTTAAAAAACAATTAAAATTAATTTCAGATATACAAAAAAAATCTTTAAAAAAAGTGCAGGGTGTCTGAGATTTACACCGGTATCTAAGATTCCCATGTAATTGGCTATACGGGTATATGAGACACCTGCACGGAAAGTGCTAAAAAGCATTGTTATATTATGTAATTTTTTTGAACTTGTGTTTTATTGTATAATTATAGGGCTCATATTTGTCTATTTATGTATTTTGCCCAATTTTATTTGCATGTCAAGCTCAATAATCAATTGGTTAAATAGGCATTTGAGTTAGGCGAAAAAATTTATCCAAAATTATGTTAAAACTTTGGTAAGTCTATTATCCCCTCATCTCCGTTCTATTATCTAGTTTCTCATCTCCTTCAAGTTACCTCCTTCTTCTTCTTCTTGTCCGTTACTCTAGATTTCTTTATTTCTATTATCACTATTATTTTGTTACTTAATTATAATTTGAGTTCAACAAATATAATACATGATATTATTGTGTTCAGATTACAAACATATTTAAAAAACTAAGTGAAAAGAAAAAGGAAAATAATCCAAAAGAGTAGTCTAACCTGTCGTCTGCCTTGTAGTCTTAGGAAAATTAATTTGGTAAACCAATGTGTTTAACTAAAAAGGAAAATTAGGTGCATGTAGAATTAAACTTTCAAACGTTTGATTATTTTGACATAAATCGTCAACTTCCAGATTAAATTAATAACTTATAGCTTATGTGACACTGTTACGTTATTGTTTGCCATATGATGTAAGCTTACTTTAGAACTATTTATATTATTTCCGTACTTATTTTTCTTTTTATGATAACGAAGTATATATGGCATGCATTATTGTATTCAGAATTTATATTTGATGTCAATTGTATTTAGCCACGCAACGAATAAAGTCTTTGTCAATTGTGTATTTGTTCGCGCGATGATACATCTATAATAATGCAGTCAAATAAGGATTAATTTAATTTTTTTTATGATACATCTATAATAATGCAGTCAAATAAGGATTAATTTAATTTTTTTTTTTTTGAAAAAATGAGATCTCTTATTTTTTTTACAAAATGAAATTAAGAAAATGTCTTTTTAAGATTTTTTATGTGTAAAAATAAAATCACTTATGTGTAAAAAAATAAAAATTTCTTATCAAAAAGTTATAGACCTAAATAAATTTTATAAAGGACCAAAAAATAATTTCCCCCAGTGGCTTTAGCAAGTTGTTGGAGGTAGAGTTAAAGCCTTTAGTTTATTCGTTTTGAATTTTCAAAAATAAAGATTATTGAGTTTTTGATATGTTGTTTATTTATACATATTTAATAAATTAAATATAAATATAAAATTTAAGCTAAAACTATTAAATTTTGCCGAACGTGTAACTTCGTCAGTCAGAATCAAGTTTGGGAGTTTAACATATTATCTTTTAAACATATTAAGGAGCCATTTGTCCCTTTGTTTCAAAATTTTGAAAAACTACTTGAAATTTATTCAAAATATATTTGTTTATCAACCAAACCATTACTTTAATTCCCCACTTGAAATAGGGAATTTGAAAAACAAGTAATTTTAAGAGTTTTTCAAGTTTAAACTCACAAAACTTCAACTGTATTTTTATGTCCAAATATTTTTTATTTTTTTTCAAAATAACCTCAAATATTACATTTGGTCCATGATTTCCTATGCATGTGGAATCGACTTGAAAATGTAAGGGGTTATTTGGTACGTGGGATTAGAAAATTAATTTTGAAAATAAAATTTGGGACTAACTTTATTCTATGTTTTGTGTGAGATATTAATTAATACTACGATTATTTTATCCAACCATTTCTATTCTAATTATCGGATTGCAGTACCATGTAGAGGGAGATAAGCTAATCCCATGAGATTAGATATCGTTTCATACATAGACTAAATATTCTAAAATTATAATATTGGAGTTATAATTCTTAAATAATATAAACCTGTTGATGGAACAAGCTAATAAACACAGGGTGTGAGAGAAAAAAATAAGGAAAGAACAAAGAACACAAAGTTTAACAAGGT
>JBDJHY010173653.1:0-12269 GCA_039654485.1 Withania somnifera
GTGTTGGGAGGCTGGACAACCTCGTGAGGAGGCTGTCCAGTGGCCTGAGAGGCCATTGAAGGGCTGAAAGAAGGTGCAAAGGGGGAAGTTGAGGTTGAACGGTTTTTTTATAAAGTTCTAGTGATAACTTGCTAATTTTGTGTAGTTCAGGGAGATGAAATTGATTGGGGTTTGATTTTGGTGATACATGTTGATTCTAAATAAGAGAATTAATTAGTGATATGACCTTGTGATTCATGTTTTACACTACTTTGTGAACTTTTATGAAATGCCATGAGTTGGATTGAACTTGTTGAGCTAAAATGATAATGAATATTGATTCATAATAACTCAATTAGTGAAATAATATCATCCTTGTGAAATTTTGTGAAAGTTAGGATAAAATGGGTAACTTGTTGATTGTGTTCCCAGTGATAACTTGATTTGCTTATTATATTCTGATTTAGTGCCACTTTTTATGCTTACATGGATATGTCATTATTTGTTGTTATTGTGCATGGATAACGAGTTGTGGATATGATTTGGGCTATGGGGATTCGAGGTCTCTATTGGACGTACATGGTTGGTACTTCTGAGGTTGGTTCTTGAGGTTTCGCTTGTCTTGAGGTTTCTGCCAGGAGAGGATCTATGGTCTGAGGTTTCTGCCAGGCATTGGGATACAATGCGGCGAGGTTTCTGTTGGGAATATATCATGGAGATAGGGAAGACATGTATCATGATTCTTGCATATTGCATTGATTACATTTACTTGATTTGCTTCCTCTTTGAATTGGCTGCCCTCCCGGTTACTTGTTCTTACTTGAGATCGTTTGATACTACGTGGGTTATTGATTAACTTGGATACTTTTGACTATCCTGAGATGACTACTGTGTTTGTAGATTCGGTGGCAATTGTTTACTTGTGAGAGATACTTTAATTCTTATTTATCCCATTTCATATTGTTGGTTGGCCTGTTGTATATAAATTGTTTGCAGGTTAGAATATCGGAGAGTGGTTGGATGTTAGGAGTAATCACTAGGTCTTTATACTTAGACCAGCCAATGATGTTGTTGAGTACCATTGAATTGTACTCATCCTTACTTTTTCTGCATTCTTGTACAGGTGTTGTAGTGGATCAGTTGTGAATCCTTCATTCCAGACTTAACCTCTTCCTGGAGATCTCTTGAGGTAGTTGTTGATCATTGGCAGCCTCTGAATTCCTTTTTTTGTCTTGAAGTTTTTATTTCCCTTGAAAGACTTTGAGATTTACCAGACTTTGAATAAATTTTCTTCAGTGGCTATGTAAAGTGACATCTGGTTTGGAGGCACATTTTAGTTAACTTTCGCACTTGTATTAGACTACCACTTACTATATATATATATATATATATATAATGTTTTCCACTTGAAATTATGTCTTTTATTTCCTTTTACACAGTGAGTTAAGTTGACCTACCAGATAGGAAGGTATGTGTTATCATGCCTGATTTCGGGCTTAACATGAACTCTCTAGAGTTCCTTTTTGTATATATATATGGATGATTTAGTTTGCAAGGGTCATGATCCGGAAATGTTTGATTATTTTTCTCTCAGGAAAGTTGAAGTAGAATGACTTTGAATTCTGAACTTCTATTTGAAATCCTTAAACATTGAATGATGTGATTTGTTCCATTTTTTTCTAAGACATGTTGAATTTGGCATCTGACTACTGAAATAAAAAGAAAAAAGTAATAAAAGGGAACTAGGTTAACTTATAGAGAAAAAGTCTTAAATGATGAAACAGTAACAAATATTTGTTAGCCGAAATAATAAATATTTTTCATATTACTACAAACTTGATATAAGATTTTCCCTGATCAGGTATTAACGTCGACCTACATAAACTATTATGACTGAGTGATTTAATAAGATAATAATTTATAGTATTACTTAACATGGTTAAGTGAAAAAAGTTCGTGATGAATCTCAAAGAATCACCAATAATCCTACAAACAAAACTACCTTATAGCAAAAGACAACGACAATGGATCTTGAGTAACTGCTTGCTAAACAGAGCCTAGGGTGGTCCCCGGAGAACTCTCCGATGCTTAAGTTAGCAAAGAGCTTTGAGATAATATATTAATTGTATTTGAGAACATTATAGTGAGCGTTCCTTTGCCTCTGAACTGTTTGGAATTTTATAGATGTCTCTTGTAACCATAATTACGGTGGATGCCAAAATCACAAAGTGCTCCCCGCCGTGATTCCTGCGATGCTATCCACATCAATAGTAATCCTACCATGATTCTACATTTATTAATGGTATAGTAATCCTATCATGATTCTATAGTTATTAATGATATTTATCTAATTATGGTAGTTATCTATTTATGGTAATTATGGCATTAATAGAATTTATTAATTGTTACCGTTACTCTACACTACTCCCCCTATAGGAGTCAAAATGTGTGTTTACACCATTCGACTGAATTTGTAGAGTAGTGATAAAGTGGGTTTCCCCGAGGTTATTCCCCGAGATCATTTTGAGAACCATAGCATTTTAGCCGAGGTGAATGATCTGCCTTCGCTGACTTTCTAAGATCGTTCTTAAAATCATCTATGTGCTGAGTTGCCGAGGTGACTAAGGCATCTACTAAAATGTTACCTCAGCCTGTTTACACTTGAGGTATCAGGACCAAAGTGGGATATCATTACCCAATGGACCATTTTCCTGGACTCCTCGCTTTCCGAGGTGATATTATCCGAGGTCAATGTGATCCGAGCTCACTAAGCTAGATAGCCTTTTGGGGAATGGTTGGGGCGGGAATTATTTCACTTCCTCTGGTTTTCTCGCCCATTCACTCATGTCACTTCAACTTACTTCCACGTGTCATGATCTCGTGTTGTTTCTGGTACTTTTGTACCTGGGGAATACACGTATGCACTGTGCAGTGATTTTATATTCCCCTCCTTAATTATCTCTTTTCCCCATTTATTTGTCATAATTGGGTTTCTCGAAATTTTAAATCTAGATTATATCTTCCTATACCGATCCTTTCCCCTTATTCCTATTTTTCCTTCAACCGTTGTATCATTTTTTCTTCCAAGCTCTTCTTCATCGTTCACTCTCTCTAATTATCCAAAAAAAGTAAGTATGTCCTCTTTTTTTTCTTCTCCTTCTTCTGACATGTACGAGGCAGAGGTTTATCGCGTAGGTAGTGATACCCTTGACCTTCAATTTCTGACCACATCTCCCCAAAATTTTTATGGCCATGATTTGTTGGTTATGAAGGTCTCAAATAGTCTTTCTGCAGACTCCTTGCTACCTTTTCTCAGAAAATGCCATTTTCCCCCTACCTTTGAATTCAAACTTCCTCGTCTCTATGACAGGGCTTGCTTACCCCCATAGGGTATTGTTCCATGTACTATGAATACATAGTAGCTGGTTTATGTTTTCCCCATTTTCCTTTATTAACTCGTCTATTAGCAACTTATAATTTGATGCTTGCGCAATTGGCGCCTAACGTCATGCGCACCATTATAGGTTTTACACTTGTTTGCTCCAAAGTAGGGGTAGAGCCTTCTGTAGATCTGTTCAAATATTTTTTCACGATAAAAGGTTTAGGGCCTTCAAAGGGGTGGTACTTTTTCGACCGCTTCATAATTTTAGGATTCTAACCCCTTCCAAAATTATTGATTAGAAGGATATCTTTTTTTAAACTAGATTTGTTTTTTTTTCCCCCAGACTAGTATCTAGGTAAAATTAGATATGATGTTGTTGGGAGTGTCAATGCCTTTGACCTCGACCTCGTCAATCAGATAACACCCCATCATTGTCGTTTCACCAATGCAGACTTATTCAAGGCCAAAATCAACACCTTTAATCTGGGTGCCGAGGTCACCGAGGTGGTACCACATGAGGAGGTCGCCGAAAGGACCAGAGGTAGTTGGTAAGTTAGAAGTCTGAATATATGAGGTGGATAATCCTTTGCTTTCCTTATTAAAGTTACCAATCTAACTTTTCTTTAGCCTTATTTCAGTAATGCATATCAAACTCGGCAAGAAAACCAAACCATCTAGCTTATCTATTAGGCTTTCCAGAAAGGAAACCACTCTCAGCTCCCTTCGTATAACTGAGGCTCCTAAATAAGGGGTCGCCCTCGAGGTGGGTAAGAAGAGGGGCAGCTCAGCTCAGGGGTCAATGCCCAAGAGACAAGAAGCTTTTCTGATTTTATCCCTGCAGAGGCTATGTCCCTGACCAGCCTTGGCAATGTAAGTACCTCTGAAACTAGTCGTACTGCTACTTGTCTTCTCCAGTATTGATTTCTTTTCCCATTTTGCAGATTTTGTCATGGAAAGCATCTATTTTGGGCCAAAAGAGGGCTACTTTAGTGAGGAGCTCATCTAGAAAAGAGCTCGCAAAGAAATGGTAGAAACCAAACTGAAGGCCTCGAGGAGAAGATGACTGCTACTGAGGGGAGGCAAAAAGCAGCTGAGATCGAACTACATTGCCTGAAGACTGGCTATGCCGATCGAAAAGGTGAGTTCACTGAGGTCCTCTTTGATAAGGTCACTATGACCAATACTTTCTCAAAGTATGTCTTGTCTATGAGTGAGTCTCTGCTCACTTCCACAAGGGCAGTGGTATTGGACGAGGTAGCTAAGGCATACCCAGATCTTCCTATCTTGGATAAATGATTTGTCGCTCAGCACCCTACTACTCTATTAGTAGAGGAGTTAAGGTCGTGCACTGAGGACGCCGACCCCGACATCCAGGGGTTCTTAGTTGTTGGGGTCCTGCCTTGTGACAGCACTCTATCCACCGAAGAGACCCCCACTAGACCTTCTGCAGAAGATTTTGGAGATGCCCCTCCCAATGAGGACCCTGCTGAGATAGTGCTCACCTTGGCCGCTAATCAGGTTGGGGGTAGTTGATAGATAACCTTGTAATTTTTGTACTTTTTCTCTTTTTGTAATCATCATGGACGACTTGGCCCCTATCAGTGAAATAAAGCTTTTTCTTAATTCACTTTGACTTTCCGTTATTTTAACACTTTTACTCTTGCTTTTCAACAAATAATCCCTTATACACTTGAACAAGTGGACAGAGAAAATTCTATCCTTCACACCGCACTTCTCAACCTCCGAAGAATTATCCATAAGAAGATAATGAACTTGTCAACAAGAATAAATTTATCCAGTATTTTCAATCTCTTCTGTCCGAGAATGCCTAGTTCCAAGGCTTGGTGAAGAAATTAAAGCTCTCTAGTAAAGAGAGAAAGTAGCTTAGGGAGGAAAATAAAGTGCTTTCCTGGAAGCTTGAGGCCATGCGGGGGGATGTCCATAAACTCATGGACAATACTGAGAAGTCCATTGCTTATTGGAAATCTAAAGCAACTCAGTACAAGTTGGACTTTGACCACCGTGGAGGCGAGGTGAATCGCCTCCAAGATCATATATGTGAATACGAAAGGGTAGTGTTTGTTGAAGGAGGGTTACTTACCTTAGACGAGGTCGAGGATCGGGTTTAGCAGGTGACGACTACCGTTGAAATCATTGCCTCCAGTCACGGGGTGGGCTCCCCCCACTATAAAAGAAACAAGGTCATCTTGGATAATATCCTGGCCATGTATGCCGAGGTGAAGAAGAGGCCTCAATATTTTTGATTCAACATGCAAGCCAACACAAGCCAACAAGATCTTTCCTCCACAAACATTGACCCTGCACAACCTCGGAGAGGACCGGGTAGGCCAGATCAGAATAGACAAAGTCGTAGGCATTTGGATAGAAACCTTTATAAAATAGATGATGTATTTTGTCATTTGTAACAAGGGATTATTCTATGTATGTAAACAAAATCTTCAATAAAGATGATACATTTGTATGTTTTATTTTTGCTTTTGATAATCCTTGATTTCAGTCTGTGGTTGTCACCAATTATCTGTTCATTGCAGCCCTTGGTTGAACCAATCCCCCATATCTGAGGTGGTATATAACTTATATTTAACTTGTAATTGACTTGTAACTACAATGTATTTAACTTGTAATTTTGTGACGCTTAGCCGAACCGAGCTCTCGTGGATGAGGTTGATTTAATTTTATAATTTTACGGTGCTTGGTTGAATAGAACTCTCATGAATCGAGGTTGATTTATTTTGTAATTTTGTAGCACTTGGCTGAATCAATCTCTCGTAGACGAGGTTAATTTAATTTTATAATTTTGCGGCACTTGGCCGAAGCGGTGTCTCGTAGACAAAATTGATTTATCTCATAGTTTTATAACGTTTGGCTGAACCAAGCTCTCGTGAACGAGGTCGATTTAATTGGTATGTCCCTTATTAGGCTGGGTTTCTCCCATGCTTTTTATATCAGTTAATAGGAAAATAATATTAATAAGAGAAAAATGTAAAATAATAACAATCGTAATTTAATAAAAAATATTATTATAAGGAATTACATGTATTACTGATAAAATCTTCATAGATTACTTACATGCCAGGTTCTTAGTATTTCAGTACCATCTAACCTTGCCAATTTGTAGCTACCTAATTTGTAAGCCTCAATTATTTGATAAGGGCCTTCCTAGTTTTCCTCAAGGTTCCCTATTTTTTCAGCTCGTCTAGCTTCGTTTTGTCTTAGGACATACTGGCCTAGGATGAATTGGGTATTTTTTTACCTTGTCATTGTAGTTATTTAGCCATATCTTGTTTGTACTTCGCCTCAGAAATAGTTGTCCTCTCTCTTCTCCTCCAAGAGGTCGAGATTCATCCTTAGTACTTCTTCATTTGCTCGCTCAACACAGTGTAATTACCTTGGGCTGGGTACCTCTATCTCGGTTGGGATCACTACCTCAATTTCATATGTAAGGCTGAATGGGGTTTCCCTATTGGTTGTTCTTGGTGTCATCCTATACGACATAGGACATGAGATAAGTTTTCTACCCAATCTCCCTTACTTTGTCTAGCTTTATTTTAGGCCTTGCAGCAGTGTCCTATTTGTGACCTCAACACGTCTGTTCGCTTGGGGGTGTGCTACTGAGGTGAATTATTGGGTGATTTGCATTTCATCACACCACTCCTTGAATGAGTCATCTGTAAACTACTTCCCGTTATCTGAGATGATCTTTTATGGTATCCCAGACCACCAAACAATATTTTTCCAAATAAAATTCAGGATGTTTTTCCTGTAATCATGACTAAGGGTTCTGCCTCCACCCATTTGTTGAAGTAGTCTATAGCTACCACCAGAAATTTCACCCTTCTTGGGGCTTCAGGAAATGGTCCCACGATGTTGATCCCCTACTTGGCAAAGGGCTAGGCTCTCTGTAATGAGATTAACTCCATCTTAGGTCATCGGGCTATTGCGCATGAAATTGGTACTTCTTACACATCTTGACGAAGTCATGTGTTTCTTGGAACAAAGTGGGCCAATAATAGTCCCACCTTAGGATCTTTTTTTTCAATCCTCTTGCACCTAAGTGGATACTACATGAGCCCTCATGGATTTTTCGTATTATGTAATTGGCTTGGACGGGCCCAATACACCTCAGTAGGGGCTGTAAAAAGGATCTTTTATAAAGGATTCTGTCCTCTAATACGTACCTGGGTGCTTTACGCCAAAGTTTCCTCGCCCCAGCTGGATTAGATGGGGTTTCTCTTGATGGGAGGTATCTTATTATTGGATCATCCATCTATCATTCACCTCGTCCACCACAGAGATGTTGACTTCGTGTATACTTGGGTGGTGGATCTCTTCGATTGGTACTTTTTTATTTTTCTTTCCTTCTTTGGAGGATGTCATCTTAATGAGTGCATCAGTTCTCATATTTTCTCCTCGGGGGACCTTGGTTATCTGAAAGTGGGAAAATTTTCCTAGCAACCCCTTCACTACCTACAGGTATTTTTTAACTGAGCATCTTTCGTCTTGTAAGTGCCTTTTACCTGATTGACCACGATTTGGGAATTACTGAAAACTGAGAGTGACTTTATATACTTTGTTGAGCTAGGCGTAATCCTGCTATCAATGATTCATATTCCACCATATTTTTTGTTGTTCTAAAAGTAAGACGCAATGCGTACGACATCTCCGTCCCCGTGGGGCTTTTGTATAAGATTCCAGCCCCACTACCGTCTCCATTAGAGGCTCCATCTACGTTTATGAAGAAAGTGTCACTAGGTGTTTTGGGCTCCTTATCTACCTTATCATCCTTCACCGAAGGTCCCGTTGCCTCCGAGGTGGATTCATGCATCTCTACTAAAATATCTGCCAGAGCTAGGCCTTTGATCGCTTTTCGAGGTCGAAATTCGATTTCATGTTCTTCAAGTTCAACTACCTACTTTATTAGTCGCCCAGATGCTTCTGGTTTCACCAGTACCTGCTTCAAAGGTGCACCCATTAGCACAAAAATAGGGTATGCCTGGAAATAGGGACAAAGTCGTCGAGCTGCAGTTATTAGTGCCAGCACTAGTTTTTCAGTGGGCAAGTATCTCGTCTCGGCTCCATGCAGAGCTTGGTTGACAAAGTAAACTGGTTTTTGAATTCCCTCATCTTCCTTGACCAGAAAGGCACTGACAGTCTTTCCGCAGCTAGGTATAGATATAAGGTTTCTCCTTAATTCGGTATAGTTAGTATAGGTAACCTCGTCAGATGTTTTCTTTAGATCCTCAAAGGATTTTTGACACTCAACTGTCTTTTGGAAATTTTTGGCACTTTTTAGAAGACGGAAGAAGGGCAACTTCTTCTCAGCCAATTTGGACAGGAAGCGGCTCAATGCTTTCAAGCACCCCGTCAGCTTCTGTACATCTTTCGGGCGTGTTGGAGATTTCATCTCAGCCAACACTTTTACCTTGGAGGGATTCACGTTCAACCCTTTCTTGAATACGGCAAAACCTAGGAATTTTCCCGAGTTGACACCAAAATTGCACTTCGTCAGGTTCAACTTCAGTCTTATGCACCTCAGGAGTTGAAGAACTTCCTATAAATATTTTAAGCTCATCTCCAGGGCTTTGATTTTCATGATGATGTCATCCACATAGACCTCCACCACTCTAACAATTTGTTTGTCAAACACCTTATCTACTAACCTTTGGTACGTGGCTCCAGCATTCTTCAACCCAAACGACATCATTTTATAAGCGAATGTCCCTCAATCAGTGATGAAGGCAGTTTTGGGGGCATCCATCTCATCCATAAATACCTGGTGATAGCCCTTGTACAAATCCAGGAAGCTCAAGAGTTCATAACCTGATACAACCTCGACTCTCTGATCAACTACTGGTAAAGGGTAGCAGTCCTTTGGACAGTATTTGTTCAGGTCCGTGTAGTCAACACACATTCTCCAACCTCCTCCTATATTTTTCACCATAACTAGTTTGGCAATCTAGGTCGGATACTTTACCTCGAAAAGAACATCCGCTTCAGCAATTGTTTAACTTCAGTACGGATAACCTAATTCCTTTCGGGTGCAATTTCCTCTCCTTTTGTTAGACAGGCTTGACTCGTGGATCAACATTTAACTTATGGACCTTACCTCATGTGATACTCCCTTCATATCAAATGGGGACCAGGCGAAGACGTATTTGAACTCTTGGAGCATTGATATAATCCCCTAATGAAGGGAAGAGTTCCGAGATGATCCCACCTTAACTTTTATTTCAAGGAATTTAGGGTCCAATGGGACCTCAAGAACTTCGTCATCCGCTTCCTTTGACGGGGCAACATGTATTCTCTCTCAAGGCCGGGATTGAGGAATTTGTAGTTTCTAGTTATTCATCTCAGGCCCTTTCTGTTTGAGTACAATTCTTATGCACTCTCATAAAACCTTTGGATCACCTTAGATGAAAGCTATCCCGTGATCGATGGCAAACTTCATCATGAGGTCGTAGGATGAACAAATTTCTTTGGTCGGTGTTAGCCAATATCGTCCCAAAATGACATTGTAGGGCGAGGGGGCATTAATCACATAAAATTCGACCATCATGGTTTTCCACCTAGGGTAGTCCCTAATAGTGACCGACAACCAAATGGCTCCTTCAGGCATTACTTCTCCCTGGGTAAATATTTAGAGCGGTTGGCTGGTTCACCGTAGATTTCCTCGGTCGACTCTGAGTTGGTCGAAGCATGTTGAAAAAATGATGCTGACAGCAGCACCATTATCCACATACACCTGATGCACTTTTTTGTTTGCTAGGATCATCTTTATTACCAAGGCAACGACATGGGGCATCGCTCCGTGGACAACATCTTCCTAAAAAAATGATGACCTCTTCTAACTCGAACCGCTTGTGCCAAGGTTCCTCCGAAGGTATCCTCCTCGCCTCGAATTTTAGGGCAGTTTTTGATACCCCCTCCAAGGACCCACCAAAGATTGCATGTATTGCTGGTTGGGCCTACCAGAATGTGGAAAGGGTTGAAATAAGCTCCTTGACCTGGGTATCCTTGAGAGGGGTATTAGGGATACTGGTTCTGAGGTGACTCCCACCTTCTGTACTACTGGCCTTAACCCCGACCGCCTGAGTTGAATCCTCACCCCCCTAGGGCTAATAGTTTCCTTGGCCACCTCGTCCATGACCTCGAGAAGAACTTGTCGTGGCAGCTGAGTACTGTGTCAGCATACCCCTTTTTATGCATTCGTCGATCTTCTTTATGAGATCCTTACATATCACGTTCTTGTGACCGTGATCATTGTGGAAGTGACACCACTGGCTCCGAGATCATTTAGATATGGCCCGCATTATGATCCTTGAGGTTGAAGATGGAAAGAAGAGGTTGAAGAACAAAACGTAAAGACATACGGAATTCAATACGAATACTTATGCAATTGAATCCCAAAAAAAGTTGATAAAAACAATCAACCACTTGATACACCCACAAATAGAGGTTCGTTCAACCAACAATGAGCTAAAATGCTCTACGAGTAATTAAGGATGCACCCTCCTTAACACTCGAACAAGTACATGAAAACTAAAGAAATTCCAACTACGAAATAGGAATTCTTAACTAAGTTATTACACTCAACTATTTACTAAGAAATCTAAAAATGTATTTTGAATATCCAAAAATGAACTCCTCAAAAAGTTGGCAGTAGCCTCTATATATAAAGGTACAAGTTTCTCTTATTACATTTAGGCCCAAGAGTAACCTAAAGTGATAACTAGGTCCTTATACTTTTGGGGCTAGAAAATTAAGTCCCCCAAAGTCTTCTTCAACCTTCCACATGCTATAGATCAGCCCGTGTGGCTCTTCAATGGCCTTCAACACATCTTTGTGCTTGAACAATGCTTGGAATTGTTGGAGGTCTCTAGCTTGGCTCCTTGTGAACGGTCTTGATGGTGTGATGGTTTTGCGGGCGTTATCATCCTTCCCTTCTTGGAAAGGATTTGTCCTCAAATCCAAGGCATCCTCATCTTCGGCTTCACCTACAACACATGGAGACAAATTATCAATATTAAAAACATTATGGACATTGTACTCACCCGAGAGGTCCATTTTGTAAGCATTATCATTGATTTGCTCAAGCACTTGGAATGGTCCATCCTCTCTCGGGCTTAGCTTCCCTTTTTGAATGTGTGGAAATCTTGCTTTCTGAAAATGAACCCAAACCTAATCCTTGGGTTAGAAGGGTACTTTCTTCTTGCCTTGGTTGTGCCTTTGAGCCACATTGTGAACTTTCTTATCCATGGTTTCCCTTGCCTTGGTATGAATTTTCATCATTTCCTTGGCCCTTTTCTAGGCATCTAAATCAATCACATCAATGCTAGACAAAGGGGTTAGAGTAAGAGAAATCGAAGGATTAAAACCATAACACACCTCAAATGGGGTCATGCCAATAAATGTATGTAAGCAATGATTATAAGAAAATTCCACTAAGGGTAATCGATCCTCCCAAGAAGTTGGGGTATTCCTTACTATACATCTAAGCATACTACCAAGTTTCCTATTCACAACCTTGGTTTGTCCATCCGTTTGGGGTTAACAAGAGATGGAAAATAGGAGCTTTCTACCAAGTAAGCCCCATAAAGTCTTCCAAAAATGGCTAATAAACTTGGGATCCCTATGACTAACAATAGTGTAAGGGACTCCATACAACCTAAGTACATTATGGAAAAAAAATTGGCCACATGAGAAGCATCAACACTCTTATGGCATGGAATGAAGCTCTATCCACTACCACAAATATACTATTATGGCCCCTCTAGTCCTAGAGAGCCCCAACACAAAATCCATAGACAAGCTGTAATGACCCTCATGGTCATTTATGATAAATACGTGACGTCTTGCATCGTAGAGCGTTTCAGCAGTTGCCCCAAGT
>JBDJHY010173674.1:0-21991 GCA_039654485.1 Withania somnifera
TCTATTACTTAATATGTTTATTAAGTCTAATATCCTCGGCTTATTTGAAGTACTACTATTTTGTCTTTCTATTACAGATTCTTTTATAAAACTTATTCTAGATCCTTCTATTTTTTGTAATATTCGTTGTGATGGTATTAGTTTTCTATGATTAAAGTCCATACATATTTCCTCTGGTGTGTGATTCTAGAATTTTCTTTATGCTCTATTTTTTCTAATATATCTTGATATATTTTTGGTACTAAAATGTTCATTTCATTTTGTTTTCAAACATGATGATTTCCTGTTAATGCATATATCATTTTTGTTTCAATAATTATAACCTTACTTCCTGGTTGCATGTTTATTCTACTTAATTTATAATATATTATTAAAGCTACTTCTTTATGTTTATCTTTTATTGATATGCTAAATCTGGTTATACCGTAAATTTTAATTTTTGATAAATTAAATTTCCTTTTATTACTGATATTAAAGCATCTTGCAAATTTCCTAGTATTCTATCATCTAATATATAAATTTGTATAGGTGTATCTATATTTTTCTGAAAATATGCTTTTATAATAAATTCTACTCCTCCAAAATAAATATTTCTATATCTTTTAGCTTCTTTATTAGATAATTTTGATAATTATCTTTTTATTATCTCATCATTTATTAAATTTATTTTTGCTCTTCCATTTATACTAGTTATATCTATTATATTTTCATGCTTTTGTGCAATATATTTTACTTCTTTATTTCTATCAAACCATTTTTTCTTAAATATATTTTTTATTGATAATTCCTCTTTTTCATCTTGTATCTTTTGATATGTTTCTGGTTTAAAACTTAAGGTTTGTGTTATTCCTCCTTCATATTCATTCATTTGATAATATGTTTCTGATGGATCTATTATTTTCTCTTTATCCATACATTAGCTCATTAATAATTTTATATTATTCTCTTATTATATCATTTAACTCATTTAATTTATTATCTTTTTAAATTATTTCTTTTAAATTTATTTCTTTTATATGCAAAATTTCTCCGTTCTTCTGTCTTAGGTTTTCTTCTTTTCTGCTAATGAAATCCTTAATGTCTTAATATTATTTTCTTGTTCACTTAATCTTTGTAAACTTTCTTCTAACAATTTATCTTTTTCATTTATTATGTCTATACTTGTTCTACAACTTACTATATATTGATTTATATCTTTATTATATATTAAAGATTTTTTCTGCTATAGTTTATAACTGTTTAATTTTATCCATAATATTCTAATGTCATTCTTAATTCTGAATCTATCCTTATTAATCTCTCTTCTTGTATATATAAATTTGTATTTATATTCTCTATATATTTCTCTTGTAGTATTTAACATAAACAATTCTGTAGTTTCATCTCTTCTTTTAATTAAAATTTATTTTAGTCTTTTAACTAATCATTTCATTTTATTTAATCTTTTAGTTGTCTCAAAAGCTGGATGTTAATTTATTTTAAAATTGTACTGTTGTGTTTTCTAAATTTATCATAGCATTATCTATTAGCTATTGTTGTATATCTATATTAAGATTTAAAATACATTAACTTATTATATGCTATATCTATTTCTCATATATTCTTAGACTAGTATCTCTATCTACTATTGTATAAACTATTTCTTCATTTTTGTTAATCTCTTTTAATAACAAAACTCTTTGCTTTATATATTGTCCTTTTAATTTTTTACATAACCAATATACATAATATGATCTTCTAATTTTTTCAAAAGACAAGTGTGTTTTCATACCAATTCACTTTCTTGATTTATCAGCAATTATCTTTTATAATATTCCAATTACTGGCTCTGATAATAACAACAATAGCAACAACAGTAATAACAACAACAATAACAACAACAACAACAACAACAACAACAACAACAACAATAACAATAACAACAAGAACAAGAACAACAACAACAACAACAATATCGTACTTATAAATATAGTAAGATTCCTTAAATTATGTAATATGTATAGAGTTTGGTAAGTTAAGAACCATAAAAGGAAAAGGACTTGATAAATGTGTTTCTTCAAAAAAAAAAAAAACTCAAACAAGAAAAGGAAAAGAGATGTTCTTTGTGCAAAAACAAAAATCCTCTCTCTGTAATATTTTCTTTCTGTAATACTTTATTCTCCCGTGAAGAACAAAGTTGTCTTCTCCTAAAGCGTTAGAACAATTATGTAACAAGGTATGATTATTGACTATGGACATTTTGGTGTAGTTCATTTCTGTACACATGTGAGTGCACTATATGACTGATGAAATAAATTCAAAGATTTTGCAAACTTTTTGTTTAATTATATCCTTCATTGGTGGAAGAGCTTAGTTTATTTTTGGTTTTCTAGTCTTAATACTTCATAATATTGTGTGACCAAATTGAATAACTTTTTTTCTTCATGGGACTTCTATAACAAGATGAATTGACATAGACTAGTTTTTTGTCACAAGGTGAAGTTTTTATAATTTCTTGTTTTCTAAAATTATTTGTCATGTGAAAAAAAATAGAGGAAAAATAATCTATGATTAGTATATTCCACTACAGCCTATGTAGGTCACCTTTTTTTCTCAAAGTATAAAATCGAGAGAAAAAATTATCGTGCAACTTTTTTTACTCCGAAAAAGTTGTGTACGAATGAAACATCATGATGAGGTCTGCTTGGGTACCCAGTCCTTTTTGGAAGGACTTTCATAATTGAAAGGTGAAATGGGTACCTTTATATGAGATGATTGATAATGGGTAATCATGGTACCTGACGATCTCCTAAAGGTAAAGCCTGAAATAGTCCTCGGCCGAATAAGTAGCTCTGACTGACAAGACTGATTTGGTTATCCTATCCACAATCACTCAAATAGAATCATGTTGTCTGTGGGTAAGAGGTAGGCCTATGATAAAATCTATATTGATCAACTCCCACTTTCAGGTGGGAATAGTGAAATCCTAAGTCATACCTCTCGGTCTCTAGTGCTCAATCGTAACTTGCTGACAACTCTAACACTTAGCCACAAAATTTGTTATGTCCCTCTTCATACTATTCTACCAATAGACTTTCCTCAGACCTTAGGACATTTTGGTGACTCCTGGATGAATCGAATGCTTGGATATATTAGCCTTTGCTAGGATCTTTCCTTTCAACCCATCTACAACTGGAATAAAAGTTTGTCCTAATAGTGAAGCACACCATCTCCCTTTTGAGATAATACCTTAATATTTTTTTTCTTATTGATAACACCCTTAAGCTGGTGAAATACTTGATCATTATCTTGCTTCTCTGTCACCTTTACGACTAAAGAAAATTTGGAATCATACTGAACTAATAACTCACCATCATCTAACTCATTCGAATACCCAACAATACAGGCCTGTACACATCTCTAACTAGATCATTCATGCCTTCTTAAACATGGGCTATGCTTCTAAAAGATAGCCTACTAAGTGTTCTACAACATTCACCTTACCTGGATGGTAAAGTACACTCATGTCATAGTCTTTCAGGATCTCAAGTCACCTCATCTAAATAAGTCATCTAACTTTCTGACTAAATGCATACTGTAGGATCTTATGATATGTGAAGACATCTACATACACACCATAGAGGTAGTGTCTCCATATCTTTATAGAAAATACCACAACTGTCAACTCAAGGTTATGCCTTGGAAAATTCTTCTCATGAGTCTTAAGCTGCCCGAAGGCATAAGCAATCACTTTATTATTCTGCATTAAAACTCACCCTATTCCAACTTAAAAAGCATCACAATATACAATGAACCCATTTGTACTCTCTAGTAAGGTTAATATTGGGGCATAAGTCAATCGAGTCTTCAGCTCTTGCAAACTTTTCTCATAATTGTTGGATCATTGGAACTTGACCTTTTTCTAAGTCAATCTAGTCAATGGGGAAGCTATGGATGAAAAACCTTTGTCTATCTCCTATAATAACCGTGTAAACCTAGGAAGCTCCAAATGTTTGAACGAGAAGTGGGTCTAGGCTAGTTCTTTACTGCTTCAATTTTCTAAGAGTCTACTTGACTACCCTCACTGGAGACCACATGCCCAAGGAAGGCAAATGATTTTATTCAAAACTCATACTTGGAGAATTTGGCAAAAATTGGCGGTTCTGAAGGGTTTGCAACACAATTCTCAAGTGACTAGCATGTTCCTCCTCACTTCTCGAATAAACTAAAATGTCATCTATGAAGATAATCATGAACATGTCCAAGTACTATTTGGATACCCTGATCATGAGGTCCATAAAAGTTGATGGAGCATTTGTTACTCCTAAATACATAACTATATATTCAAAGTACTCATATTGAGTTCTGAAGGCTATCTTTGGAATGTCATTTTCTCTGAATTTAAGTTGATGATACCTTGATCTGAGATCTATTCTAGAGAAGAAAGTGGCTCCCTAAAGCTGGTAAAATAGGTTATTGATTCTGGGGATAGGATATTTATTCTTGATGGTGGCCTTATTCAACTGGTGGTAGTCGATGTAGATTATTAAAGATTAATCTTTCTTGAGCACGAAATGAACTCGAGTATCCTATGGGGATACACTGGGTCTGATGAAACCTTTATCTAGGAGATCAACTAACTGACCCTTTAGCTCTTTAAGCTTTTTCACGACCATTCTATAGGGAAGAATGGATATAGGCCTATCAAAGAAGGTCTATCCTAGAGTCAATCTCCTTATCTGGAGTGACTCCCGGTAGATCCTTAAGAAAGATTGTTGGAAATTTTTCAATAGATGGAATTGACTATATACTGGGGGCCTCAAATTCAAATCCCTTAGCCCAAACTAAATGGTAGATACAACCCTTATAAACCATATTTCTATCCTTGAGGTAGGAAATGAAAAAATCCCTAAGCATGATTGGACTATCCTTCCATTTAAGGAATGGCTCATTAGGAAGCTAAAACTTAGCCATTATGGTCCTATAATCAACTATGGTATATAGGAATATAATCGGTCCATTCCAAGAATGGCATCGAAGTATAATATATCAAGATCTACTAGATCAGCTGAGGTGACTTTATGAAGGACTGAGACTGGACAGTTTTCGTATATCTCTTTACTACAATTGAGTTACCAACTAAAGTAGAGACAAAAGGGGCCCTAGGAGTTGCTCAAGACTGACTCTGAGTTTATTAGAAATAATAAGGTATGATAAATTAGAAGGTAGCTCTTGGGACTAGAAATGCAGAAACTTAAAGAGAGTGGACTTATAGCATACCCTTGACCATATCTAGGAAATCATCATGATCTTGGAGGGATCCAAGAGAATATTACCAATTCTGGCGCTGATAGCCACCAGTACTCGAAGTGGCACCCGGTTGAGTTGGGTCACCTACTAGAGCTTCTGAGGCAATGGAATAAGACCGGATGCTACCATCACCCTATTTGGCTGAAGGGAAACCCAAAACATCCATCTTGTCCATAAAAATACCTATCGGGACAATTCATCCCACACTTGTTGCAAGTAGGATGTGTATGCCCTCATATAACGCTGCCCTGGGACTGGGATTGGGACTTGATCTACTAACCTTATGATTTGATGAGGTATGAAAGTCTGGGATAGGTCATTGGCTGTTGAAGATGTCGGTGCCTACGAATTCTCTGAAAGAAAGGTATGTTTCCTCCACTAAACCCCTGTTATTAAATTGAGAACTTAAAGTCTTGACCTTCTTGCTACAATATTCTTCCCTCACTTTTGACTTATCTCACTCAATCTGCTCCAAATGGACCATAAGCTTACTGATGTCCATATACCCAATCAACATTGTTGTTCTACCCTCATTCAGAAGATATGGGTAAAGTCTAGAAACAAATAAGCTCATTTTGTTCCTCATGTATGCTACCATATCTGAAGCATAGTGAGATAGCTGAGTGAACTTATGGTTGTACTCAGCTTCACTCATGGGACCTGTTCCATATTCATAAACTGTACAATCTTTGCCTCTATCAATTCTTGGGGAAAGAAGCACCTTAAGAATGCTTCGTTAAACACTGCCCAAACTAAGGTGCAACATCATCAACTCTATTATTCTTCTACTTATATAGCCATATTCAAACAAGATCCTTGAGTTTATAGACAGCAAGGTCAAGTTAGTCAATATCATTCACTCCTATCACCTCAAAAACCTCTTAACCTCTTGATGTGACGGTATTTGAAGTCATATATTTCATTTAGAATTATGAATAAATGCATATTCCTGGGCAACTTTTGTGTGATTTGATGTGTTTTCTATGTTTGTACAGGGTAAAGTTTGAGTTTAGAACTTTAAAAAGATTATTGAGTTTTGAAGACAATGGACGAATCATCCAAACCTGGTCGATTCGCCCAAGCTGTGTCGTCCAGGGAAATAAAGACTATTTAAAAAGCTAGCCTCATCCATAAATGGACGGTTTGTCTAGCCTTAGATGAACCTCCCAAGGCTGTCAATGTATAAGAAGGAAGAAAGAGAAGAAAGAATGGACGAACCACCCACCTTGGACGGCTTGTCCAATGTGACACCATCTATGAGAAATGCTACTGCTAAAAAATATAATGGACGAAGGCAACAAATGAACTGCACAGTGGAGTACGGTTCATCCAAAGTGTTAGGCAAACCTAGTGGAAATTATTCTCAATTTTCAAATATTAAACTTGTACCTTTTTACTATAAATAGAAGAGTTAGGTTATTTTTATCAGATTATTATTAAACATCATTACTATTGTTCTTCCATAGATTTTTGTATGCATTATTCTCTATTCTCTCTTGCTACTAAAAATTCCAAGTGTGAGTGTTTGTCCTATGTTTGATTATAATAGATCATCAGTGTTGGAAAAGAATTATATATTGGTATGATACTATTTAATACTCTCTCTGTTGTTGTATAGTTATAATTATGAGTGACTAATTCCTCAACTCTAGGGTTTTGGGGTCCATGGGTGAAGCAAATAACATGGTGCTTGCATATTAATAAGTGTATCGAGACATAATCTCTATAAGTTAACTGATTTTTGGTGGTTGCAAACACTAAAACATGCCTAGGTTTAATTAGGAGTTGAGATTATGACAAAAAATTTGAGGCATTAACCCTGGCCTAATGATTATCGATGTAACTAGGATTATTATCTTGAAGTTATTAATATAGGAATATTGCACTCGTTTACAGCCTGAGAAGGTGTAAAAGAGATTTATCTAAGAGTAGGTTGATAAACATTAGATGAATACATCATTAGTAATAACTATACATTTATGAAAGGTTGCAAGACCGTTAACGTTCATAATCCAAAGATTTGTTGATACCATGCCGAACATAATCTTGGGTCTTATCATTACTTCAAATTTGTTATGAAATACGTAGATTGATCTCTCAACTCAACTGCAAACTGTTACTATTTAAACATACAAACCCCCTTATTTACTTTTATCCCTCTTAGAAATAATTGACTACTAATTAAATATCCTCATTGGATTTGAAGTTGATACCATATTTCCAGTGGAATTCGACCCCAATCTTGTTGGATTTTATATTTGACAATGACATATTTATGCTTCTTTTGGAGGTATAATTTGGGCGTATCAAATTTTGGTGCCATTGCCGGGGAATATGGTTGTTAGTTAGGTCAAATGTGAATATTTATCATTTAGTCTTATTTCTAATTTTTACTTTAGTTGTTGTTTTTGTTCTACTACAGGGTGACCAGTAGTTTATGCCAAATACCTTAAGCTCGGGCATACCTATACTTCCATTCAATCTAGAGATTCCTATAATGTTGAGAAGGATGAATAGACAGGATGATGCACCGTTACATGACCCTGATGAATTGTGTCCAAATGATCCATCCAGAGGTAGTAATCTAGTTGCACCTCATCGACCTCAACCAATAAGGAACAATGAGGTGTTCGATGATGATGATGATGTGGATTTGGATGGTTCCGATTCGACAGGAGCGATTATTCTACCTTCTCTAGCATCGGACAAAAAGTTTAATACTACTAGCACTATGATCCAGCTCTTGAATATGAAAGGGTTATTTAGAGGTGTAGCAGGTAAAGATCCCAACCTTTCCTTGAAGAACTTCACTTTTATATGTAAGTCTTACAACCTACCTGGAGTGAGTCCTACCTGGAGTGAGTCAGAATGATATATGATGAGGCTCGTCCCTTTATCGTTGTGTGAAGAGGCCACCATGTGGTTGGATGACCTGTCTCCGGACTCTATAGCTAATTAGGTGAGTTGAAAAAGGCTTTCGTAAAATTTTCTTTCCTGCTTCAAAGATGCTAGTGCTACGGAAAAAATCACCAACTTCAGGAAAAAGAATGATGAAGCTCTCTATGAGATTTGGTTGAGATATAACAAGAAGATTAAGTAGTGTCCTACTTAATGGGTTTGGAGATCACTATCTGAAGGAGACATTTTACAAAGCCTTAAATGCACCTTTAAAGTCAGCGGAAGATGGTATCAATGGGGATCTTACATATCTAAAACGTATGCCCAAGTGTCACAAGAAATTGATAGGGTGACAAAAAATAATCGTGGGTGGCATACTAGAGAAGATGAAGTGTCTGGTGGGCGGAGCAATACCGAAGAGAAGAAGAGAGAGATCAGGATATGTCCTAACTAAAAAATTAAATTTATCTTATGATATGGCCTGAGATCCGGGAGTATTCGATCCATATCGTTAAATGAAATATGAAAATGATGACATATAGAATTAACAAAATTAAAGGATTGATAGAGAAATAGGAAGGGAGAAGTAAAGAATAAGAACAGTTAATTTGAATCCTCAAATTAACTAAAGGGAGAAGAGAATGAAAATCACCGAACGAGAAACTCTATTGAATTCCACAAATGAGTACCTCGAAGTGAAGTTCATAGCAAGAAGTTCGAAACCAACAATGGATGAACACCATTGCTAATCTCCTATCCTAATCCTAGAAGAAGACTACGGCAAGCTTAATAAGCTTTAATCAATTCACCCAAAATGATCAAAAGTCCTCTAAATTTTGAAAGAACTAGTATTTATACTAGTCCTACTTTCACTATTTATACTTGAGTCCAAAAGTGACTCTAAATTACAAATTAACCCACTTAAGTTTGGGATCTCTTCCAAAAGGCCCTTCAATGCTTCAAATGTCACCCAAGCTATCTTCCAAACTCGGGATCCTCTTGATTGACGCTCATGCATGCCATGTGGGGATTTATTTATTTCTTTGAAATAGATTATGTCTTGTCTTTTCTCGGTTGGACCTCGAAGTGGGTGCCTAACATAATCGGTGTTTTCCCGGGAATTATCATCCTCCCCTTCTTGAGAAATTCGTCCTTGAATCCAAATCTGTAAAACATGGAAGAGAATGAGTATACAGCCTCTTCAAAACTAAATAAAGGGGTAAGATCATCAAAAGGTGGATGATAATACCCATAGTGAGCATGATCCGAATTGAACATTTCAAAGTACTCACTATTGTGGTATAACTAAGTATCAATATGTCCAAAAGGGAACCAATATTCAAGCAAAATATGAGACACGTGGCTAAACATCAGATATGGATAAGAGGGTAGATAAAATGATGCAATACATTTAGGGAAAAAAGACACGGAAGTACATATTAATTCCTCTTTGAAGGAGCACACGCTTCCCCTCAAGTCAAGAAACAACTCATCCTTATGGATAAGTGCACTATCAACAAGAATAGCTTACATTAAATCTTAGTCCATGCACTAGCCTCAATAAAAGATGGGGTCACTATCAAACTAACCCCAGAACCAAAAGAAAAAGATATCCCACCATTAAACTCAAGAACTATCCAAAACCCTCATAGTACATCCTTATAGGTAACAAGGAAAAAGAATCACACAATATCATATGAGTGTTAGAAGAAGGTTCAAGAGAAATAGAAATTACCTCCATGGCCCTTGCAAATGCAAAAGTAAGCATAAGCCACGAGTACATACCATCCTTAGGCAATTGAAGAGATAAAACAAAGAACTGGATCGATTGCCAAGGTGGTTTTCTCCATTGATGTTCATCTCCAAGAATTCTCCCTTGACAACACTCCACAAACAAGTCAATCAAATAAGTAAGGTAATCAAGAAAGAGAGTTTTACCTTTAAGTCAATGAACCTTGAGCTAAACTCCAAGTGACGTTGGATTTTTGGCATAATCCAAAGCCATAGAATGCCCATTACTTCCCTTCTTTGAAAGGCACTCTTTATTGTTTAAAGTCTCCCCTCCACACAACTTAGGTCCCTCAAGAAAGGTGTTGACCCCCAAAAGAGATCTTCCATCACATGGACGAGTACCAACAACCACACCAAGCCCTTGCTATTTATGTTGACCAAGCACCAATTTTAAATCACCGGGGTCACATGGGAAGAACATCCCAATGTGAGAATCACAAGGACATGCATTTATCCTAATGAAGTTCCTATCAACACAAGGTATAACCCCCTCCCCCTACACACAAGTAGGAGCACCATCATATGCAAATAGGTGGTAAAGAAAGGTATCATATAAATCAACTTCCTCTAGGGAGTACTTACTGTCATGTTCATGATTTCTCAAAGAAGAAGTTTCATATGTCACAAGAATATTACCTTCCTCGACGACACAAGTATTACCCCCATTTTGACATTCTTACCCACAAATATCAAATGAATTACAATTCAAATTATCATCGATGGGGTCAAGTAAAGAACGAATCAAGTTTCCTTGTGGAAATAGGCCAGCTCTCTTTCCCCAATAATCCTCCAAATGGAGTGGGCTTCCATACGGAGTCCAACTACCTACTTATCTTGCCTAACCCATTGAAGGTGGCAATGAATATCACTCATGATGTTGATACCTAAGAGGCATCATGGACTCGAATAGTGTTTAGTAATGTGACCAAGCTCTACCCAACAAAAAGAGACATTTAATTTATTTCTCGGGTCAAATGGAAAAGAGTTCCTTGCATTCGGGTCATAGGAGAACCCGATTACCCCATTGTTTCCCTTACTTGAATATGTAATACAATTCACATCAATACAATAATCATCATATGTAAATAAGTAATAAAGAAAGGAGTTTCTCAAAATGACTTCATCCAAAGTGTTCTCATGAGAAATGACATTTGTTGGTTCAAGTACAACATGGAATTGATCCAAATAGGAAACACTCAATGATGAAGAAGAAATCATAGAAAAAGTATCACCTTCCTCTTCAACACCAACCCCTTCAAGTAACGTACTACCATTTCTATAGGAAAAGGTTTCGTCCTTGAAAAGTATATCATCCAACCATAGTGGGTTGTTATACATACTATATCCCTCAAAGGAAATTATATGTTTAACGCCATGAGATATCCCACTAGGTACATCGTCCATAGACATGCAATCATAAAATATACTATTATCTTTGAGTTCATACTCCTATTTATGAGTCTTTTTGCAAAAAATAAAAAAGGGATCATAAGTCAAGGAATAAAGACCATCATTTAAACACTCGACATGACTATCCTCAAGGCCAACCCCAATAACTCCTTCACTACCATGAGGCCTATTAGATATATTATCTAATCCCTCTTGTAGTGGGTCATTGTCATCCTCATGTTGTATCTTAGAATTAAACATGCTAGTTGGTGGCATTTTAATTTCAAACAATTCACACACAACCTTGCCACACTTAGAACCAACTAGCTTAGCAAAATTATCCTCAAGATAATGATTCTTAGTTTGTCTCACACTACCATGATAATCATATGAATCATAATTCAAACTTTCACATGAATAAAGAAATTCATCATCATACATATAAAACAAGGGTAGGGTATCGAACAATAAATCACAATTAAAAGTTTTATTCTAAGATATTCACCAATTGGGTTCCTCAAACAATCAAACAACTCATCAATACTGTCGCCTAAAGGTTCATGTCTCCCACATGGTCGTGCACTTCTTTACAAGCTATGAGTATTAACACTAGGTGGGCACGAAGTGATCTCATAAGAGAGTCAACTTGGTCATCTAGAGGATCAACTACTGTTTGGCTACTCACAATATTAGAATTCACATGCACCGAGATACTACCATGTGCATCACAAGGAAAAGGCTCATTATGCCCATCATGATACAAACTATCACTTATATTCACTTGGCTGTTAGCCACATAAGTGTAAGGTTTAGCTATGTTGCCTCCAAGCATATAAGAATCATTCTTTCCTTGGTATTCATTTTTGGAGCATAATAACTCCTTTGAAAATCTTCCATGAGCCCCATGTAACTTAGCATGGTGAGGCTTCTCCTTAGGCTTGCTTCCAAGAATCCCTACATAAGAATCAAAACAACTAGAGGGAGAATAAAAGTTAGTGTAAGTTCGTGACAATCCACTCACTTCACTCCACACATGTTCTACCTTTTCCACTCTAGGAATTCCACATATCACTCCCTCAATCCTCTCAATCTTTTGTTCCTCATTTTGGTTAGAGTTGGGGTAAGTGCCAAGTATTTCGGGTGAAAGGTTGGAAGACCCTTTCACATCAAGCTTCTACTTGATTGCACAATGAGTTGAAGTAATCACTTCTATGCTTGATTCCTTAGTAGCAACCTCACCTGGTGCATGCTTCTTTTCTTATACTAAAGACTCCTCCATTGCACCCTTACAAAGAGCCTTCATAGGTTCGAGTAGCTCTTCGGCCTTAAGCCTAGCAAGCAATTTGGGAATTTGATCAGGGCCCCATTTTAAAGCTCTTGGGGTCCTCATACAAGCTTTTCTCACGAAGAAAGAACGGAGCTTTAATTGAAAGTGTTTCACTTGCCTCCTCAGTTTTCTTGGGAAATAGTAAGAAGGACAGATTCCCTTGAAGCTTCGGTATGTTGTTGTACCAATTTTGCACATAGGGAATTTGATGGCTTAGGAACTAAGGACTTCCCAAAAGTATTTGGCAACCCTCCATTGGAACAATGTCACACTACAACTATCGAAAATCCCTGAATGAAAGTGGTACCCTAACTTCCCTATCTATATAATATCCTTGAAACGGATTAGGGATTTATTTCAAATCCCAAAGCAATCCCAACTGAGCAGTCGTATAAGGTGTGATTTAGTTGGTCATGTCATAATAGTTGAATCCAAGTAACAATCCTTCACAACTACCCGCACTCACATTAGTTATAAATATGTCTCTCTCTGGGACTTGCCTTTCTTGTGTTTGGTAGGAAGAAACACAAGATGAGGGTGAAAAGTCAACCTCACAACTTTCTACACACTTCCCCTCTTGGATGACTCCATAACAATTCAATCCATGTTCCTTATTGATGTGATGATATTTTATGTCAGATTGTGCACGTAAAACCCCAAAAATAGAGCATGTTCTTGAGTAATAACATTGTGTTTTAATGATTTTTATTAAGTATTTACAAGGTTAAGGCAATATGTGGAAGTATACAACAATTGTACAAAAAAAGGGTAATTTTCACTTTAAAAAGAGATGTTTCCCCTGCCCTTAGAAGAAACGAATTACCTAATCGTCCAATAGAAATCACACTGGATAACAACACTCAAACAAGAGACACAATAAATAAACCATCTGATGTCAGATAGTTCGCCTGAAAGAACCGCCTAAGTGAAAGTACACTGGTTAAGGACCAAAGATCAAGCGGCCCAGACGGTTCGATCAATGAGTATCGTCTAATGGAAAACTCATTGGATAAAGGTGGTGATAGATGGAAGACTAGACGGACCATCTATCACCAGGTGATTCACTTACTTTTTCGCCTAAACTGACAACAGCGCAACCCAATTTTATGTTGTTGTACTTACACCCATACTCTATAAATAACATAATTATCTTAGCTTTAAAGCATACAAACCGGCATTTACAATTGAAAAGAAAGAAAAGAACTATTTACATATTTTCTAGAAAGAGAAATATTTAGAGAGTCTTGTAATTTTAGGGTTTGATCCCCCTATTCTTGCAATAACACAAGTGTTGAATTCTTTTGATCATTATTCTACAATCAATTGAATGTTTACTTCTGTGGTATGTTACTCTTTACGTTATCATTTTTCTATTGTAGTATGATATTAATTGCGGGCTAAACCCCAACCCTACGGTTATGGGATCCATGGGTTAAACTATATTAGGGTTATAATCTACTTATGTTGTTGTATCTATTCCAACGTAGAACATAATCTCTATGTAATAACTGACTTTTAGTAGTTTCAAATACTAGAATATGCCTAGGTTTAACTAGCACTAACCCTGTTGATAAAACTAGGAGTTGAGATTATACTAAGAAATTTGGGGCTTTAACCCTCGTATAATGGTTGCTGTTGTAGCAAGAGTAATCATCTTGAGTTATCATGACAAATACAATGCACTCATTCACAGCAGTAACCCAGTGTAAAAGAGATTTACTTAGGATCAAAGGTTGGAAGACACTTAAGTAAATAGTATTGTATTTGTACGTAACTCTACATTTAGGAAAGATTATGCAACTATGTAAAGATTACAATCCGGAGGTTGGTTGAACCCTAGTGAACATGAATCCAGGTTAACAATACACTTGAATAAATCGATAGTCATTAACAATCACAATGAATATTGTAACAAAACAAATCCCCATTTTACTTTCTGTTTATCACTAGAAACAAGCACTAACTATTAGCTAATATTGTTGGGCGTATACCTGATGCCCTATTCCCTATGGGATAGATCCCAACCTAGTTGGGTTCCATATTTGACAACCGACCACTTATGCTTCAAAAGTAAGTGTAATTTGAGTGATATAAAAATTTTACGCCGTTGTGGGGGAATACGATTTTCAGTAAAGTCTAAATATAGTAACTATAGTTAGGTCTGTTTCTAGTTTTCACGTTTGTGTTGTTTTTGTATACTACAGATACATGTAGCGCATGCCAAACACTCGGAGTCAAAGAGCACCTCCGTTGCCATTAGATCTCAAAATATCCAGAACCTTCGCCAGAATGAATAGACAGGATAATGCCTCCCTACCTAAACTTGAGCAACACCCTACAGAAGCACAACACACAAACTATCCAGATGCACCCTGTAGGCCTCAACCAGTGAGACTTCATGAGTTGTATGTGGATGATGATAAGGTAGACCTTGATGGAGCTGGGGAAACAAGGGCAATCATACTAAACCCACTAGCCCTAAGCAACAAATTTAGTATCACCGGCACAATGATACAACTGCTAACTATAAAGGGTCTATTTCGTGGAATAGCTAGTGAGGACCCGAACTTACACTTGAAAAACTTCACAGCTATCTTCAAGTCCTACAACTTTCCCGGAGTCAACTAGAACTCCATTAAACTAAGGTTTTTCCCATTATCACTAAGTGGGGAAGCTACTATGTGGCTCGATGATTTACCTCCTGATTCTATTACAAATTGGGTAGAATTGAAAAAGGCTTTCCTAGAAAGGTTCTTTCCCCCATCCAAAATGCTTGTCCTATGGAATGAGATAACCAACTTCAGGAAAAAGACAGATAAAGTTGTTCATGAAGTGTGGTTTCACATTAATAAGAAATCAAGCAATGGCCCAGATATAGGCTTAGAGATAACTATCTAAAGGAAATATTTTATTACGTTGAATGCTCCTTTAAAACTAGTTGTGGACGGAATTAATGGTGGGTCCTATATGTCACACACCTATGCTCAAGTGTCCCAAGAGTTGGATAGAGTAACGAAGGATACCAGAGGTCAGCACAGCAGAGTCTGAAATATCTGGTAGGGTCAAGAGTGATGTCATGTCAGCTGAGCAACACCGAAGAGAAGAGGAGAGAGACCAAGACATGGCATGCTTAAAGATAGATTGATTTGATGTCTAAACAAGTACTAAGAGGTATAGCTATGGGAAAGTGAAAGCAGTATTGAGTCAGACTGTGAACATTTGGCTAGATACCTATAAAATCAAGAGTGGGGTTTCCATTAAGGAACCCAAAGTTGGAACCTGAGTAGAAGAAATTTACAAGAGAAAGATGATCATCATAACGGAGCACCTAATAATTGGAGGCATAATGAAACTTTTGATCAGAGATAGAGTGGGGGTTACTGGCAGCCAAAGCAGCAGATAGAAACAACTGGTACATCAAGGGTGGAAGAAATGTTGGCTATGATTCTATAAAAAGTTGAATCATCCGTTAAGAGCGTGGACGCTATAAACATGAAGATTTTAACTATTGCCTAAATGGTTGAATCACATTAAGTGCTAATAAAGCTGCTAGAATTTTAGATGGGCTAAATGTTCTCTTTTTTTAATCATCAGAATGCAAATACTCATGCATCCACGTCTAAAGGGGCACAACCATTGTATGGATATCACCGCACGCAGTGGTAAATTATTAGCAGATCCTAAACCAGTCAAAGAAAAGGTAAGGGCAACAGTATCGCCAAACACGCAAGAAGGTTCGTGTAATGAACAGGCAAATGGAGCCCAATAACGTAAGAGTCCAGTACCTAACATGAGTAAGACAGAGTTAGAAAAAGTAACTGAAATGCCTCGACCTCCACCTCTTTTCCCTCAAAGAATTAAAAAAAGAGTTGAGGATGGTCTCTTCCAAAAGTTTATGACATGTTGAAACAACTATCATTTAATGTCCCATTGGTGGAAGCACTTGAGCAGATGCTCGAATATGCTATTCATGAATGAGCAAGTAACCAAGAAAAGAACCATCATCTTTGGGCCTGACGATAACATTCACCATTGTAGGGCTATATCTTCTGGGTCTTTGGTGTAAAAGAAGGAAGAACCAGGAGCATTCACTATTCCATGTACTATTAGAACCTTTTATTTTGCTCGAGCACCGTTTAACTTAAGAGAAAGCATCAACTTGATGACTTTGGCAATCTACAAGCAACTGGGCTTAGGAACCCCCAAACCGACTACTATACGACTATTAATGGTAGACAAATTAGTCAAGAGACTAGCAGGATTCATGTTTGATGTTTTTGTAAAAGTAAACAATCTCATCTTTCTGACAAACTTTGTTATCCTTGATTGTGATGTTGATTTCGAGGTACTCATTATCCTAAGTAGACCATTTTTAGCAACTAGAGAAGCTTTAGTGGATGTTGAGAGAGGTGAGATGAAGTTTCAATTAAATACTGAAGAAGTGACATTCAACATATGTAAATCCATGAAACAGCCACAAGATATGAGTGTAGTTTCTATTATTGAGGCCGAAAGAGAGGAACTCAAAGAAACCATGGTTGATAAGAAGTTGTTTCTTGATCCATTGGCAACAGTAATAATGAATTGTGATGATGAAAGTATGAAGGGATATACCGAGACTGTGTATGCATTAACTAGGGTGGGGGTCTTATTCCTATGAGCCCAGGAAGCTTGACCTGGACCTACGAAATTAGCTATCGCCGCCAACAAAACCATATATTGAAGAACCTCCAGCCTTGGAGCTCAAAGCATTCCTAGACCATTTACAGTATGCCTATTTGGAAGCTAACAATACCTTGCCAATTATTATATCATCCCAGTTAGTAGAGCAGCAGGTCGCAACCCTGATCCACATTTTGAAGAAGTTTAGAAAAATAATCGGATGGACGATTACTGGTATTATCAATATTCTACCAGGCATTTCCCTACATTGTATTGAGTTAGAGGTAGACAGTGTACCCATCTGAGAGCACCAGAGAAGAATTAATCCATCTATACAAGAGGTGGTAAAAAAGGATATTATCAAGTGGTTGGATGCAGGGGTGGTGTACCCAAATGGGTAAGTCCAGTTCAATATGTACCACAGAAGGGTGGAATGACAGTGTTGATGAACGAGAAAAATGAGTCGGTCCCATAGCGTCCTGTGACTGGGTGGAGGATCTGTATGGATTATTGGAAGCTGAATGTTGCTACTCTAAGAGACTATTTTCTTATGCCATTCATGGATCAGATGTTAGACCGCTTAGTCGGACGGGGATGGTATTGTTTCTTGGATGGGTATTCCAGTTACAACCAGATTGCTATAGCACATGAAGATCAAGAGAAGACAACATTCAGATGTCCCTAAGTCACACTTTATTTTAAACGTATGTCATTTGGATTATACAATTCCCCTGCGACATTCTAAAGGTGCATGATGGTTGTTTTCTCCAATATGGCGGAGGACACTTTGGAGGTATTCATGGATGACTTTCCTGTAGTGGGCGATACTTTTGAAGATTGCCTAACTAATTTGGGTAATGCCCTGCAATGATGCATTGAAGTGAATTTTGTACTGAATTGGGAGAAATGTCACTTTATGGTTGGAGAGGGCATTGTCTTGGGGTATAAAATTCTAGAAAAAGGTATCGAGGTAGATAAATCAAAGGTAGAGGTGATTGAAAAGCTACCGCTGCCAATTTTTATTAGAGGGGTGCGAAACTTCTTAGGTTACGTTAGTTTCTATCGGAGGTTCATTGAGAACTTCTCAAAATTGGATGCCCTCTATTCAAGATCCTTGAGAAAGAAGTGAAGTTTGTGTTTGATAAATCATTCCTGAAGGCCTTTGAGGGTCTCAAGCAACGGTTGATCACTGCACTAGCCATGGTGTCACCTAATTGGGCAGATCCTTTTAAGCTGATATGTTAGAGGTGTAGCGCTGAACGTTGTACTTAGGCAGAAATAGGAGAAGATATTTTATCCTATTTATTATCCCAGTAAAATTCTAAATGAAGCCCAAAAGAACTACATTGTTACTGAGCAAGAGCTACTGCCATGGTTTATCCATTTGAAAAATTTTAATCGTATATAATGGGAACTAAAGTGGTTGTGCACACGAACCATGCTGCTCTAAGGTACCTCATGGCTGAAAGAGATGTTAAACCTCAATTTATACGTTGGATATTGTTGTTACAAGAGTTTGATTTTGATGTAATAGATAGAAAGGGGTGTGAAAACCAAGTGGCTTACCATCTTTTAAGACTGGAAGCAAATGGGAGAGAGAAGGTGGATGCAGATATTGAATATGCTTTCCCTGATGAGAGTATTGGATGTGGGGTCAACTATTTTCCCATTGTATGCATACTATATAGACTATGTAGTCATCAACACTATACCTGATGGCCTGAACTGACATACTAGACACAAATTCTTTCATGACACCAAACGCTACTTTTGGGATGAGCCTTTCTTATTCAGGCTATGTGTAGACAACATGATCCGACGATGTGTTCCAGAAGTGGCAATGGGAGACATCCTCAAAGAATGTCATTCGTCACCAGTTGGAGGGCACAACGAGAGTGCCCGAACGACGTAGAAAATCCTTTAGTGTGGCTATTTTTGGCCTACTTTGCATCATGATGTATATGAGTTCGCACGGGCCTATTGGAAATACTAGATGGAAGGAGCTATTTCTCGCAGATATGACAACCCTTAACCCCCATCCTAGAAGTTGAGCTTTTTGATGTGTGGGGAATTGACTTCATGGGCCCCTTTATTAGCTCATATGGTCAAAAGTACATTCCGATGGCTATTGACTATGTGTCAAAGTGGGTTGAGGCTATCGCCCTACCGGAAAACGAAGGCAAAAAGGTTGTGGATTTTCTAAGAAAAAACATCTTTACTAAATTTGATACCTCAAAATGATCATTAGTGATAGTGGCTTGAATTTTTGTAATAAGCCCTTCCAAGTTGTTCTAGCCAAGTATCGAGTGAAGCAGCACAAGGTGGCTACACCATATCACCCCTAAACTAATGGACAATTCGAGGTGTCTAATCTTGAAATCAAGTCAATCCTTTCTAAGACAATGAATGTCACCAGAATGAATTTGGTCCCACAAGCTGGATGACACCTTGTGTGCTTATAGAACGGCCTTCAAAACCCAAATAGGTATGTTTCCTTTTCAGTTGGTATATGGGACATCCTGCCATTTACCCATGGAACTTGAACATAAGGAAGGTTGGGCCCTGAAAAGGGTAAATCTGGATTGGAATGCTACTGCCAAGCTACGGTTGGATCAAATCAATGAATTGGATGAGTTCTATACCAAGTCATATGTAAGGGCAGCAATATATAAGGAGCAAATGAAAAAGTATCATGATCGGCGGATTGAGCAGTGGGAGTTCAACTCGGGAGATCTGGTGTTGTTGTTTAATTCACATTTTTGACTATTCTCAGGAAAGCTAAAGTCCAAATGGTCTGGCCCATACCTTGTCACAACAGTCTTTTTATCAGGAGCTGTGGAAGTGGAAAATGAAGAGCTTAATAGGTTTAAGGTACACGGGTAATGCCTCAAGATATTCCATGAGTCTATTGGGACAGTACATTATTTGGAGATAATTCTACCTGAAGAGGTCTAAGAAAGACCATGCGACCTTCGTCGTGCTGCGACGTTAAATCAAGTGCTATTAGGAGGCAACCCAACTCTTGCTATCATCAAGGTACACTTTATCTTTCTATTTTATCATATGGTTATTGTTGTGCATTGAGGACAATTCACCTTGTTGTGTGGAAGGGGGTGTACCCTTGTTTTTTATTTTTGTTTTGCAATTTTTGATTTGGTTTGTCTGAGGATTTTTTTTGCCAGATTCTTTTCCCTCAAGCATGCTATTCAGTAGAATTGACATGTTTAGGTTTATTTTGATGTATTTTTTTTATGTACTTCAATAAACATCAAAATACCCATGTATATAAGCAGTTTCTGTATTCAGTTGTTCTATTGGTGTCTTTGAGTGTTGAGTGTATTTTATTATGCATTTGTGGTACATTAAGAGTGTTATATATTACCGCATTTGTATCTCTCTATACCATCTTCTTAACAATTTCTAATTGAAAAGTATTTACTTGCAAGTGTGGGAAAGAATTTTTGTGTAATCTGTTGTGCAGAGGATATCTAGAACTTGTCCGATTCATATTGTAACTAAGTTTAAAGTAAATCAATATGACGATGATCCTAGGGCTTCTCTGATAAGTCACTAAAGCCTTAAAAGAGTCATCAAACAAGTAATGAATTCCCAAGTCAAACTCTTTATGTCCACTAAAACAGAACTGTTAAGCACCTTTGAATTGAGAAGAATGAAAGGAAAAGGTTATTGTATTGGCCCTGATTTCCTATTGAATATGTGAACTTAGACGTGGGCATTATAACCCAAGTCTGGGGTGGCTAGGTAGAAAACACCACACAAAAAATGCAAGCGGTAATCAGTCTATCTTGGCCATAATTTGGTAGTGAGTAATGTGTCTTCAACCTAAGTAAGTCTTTAGGTTGAGCATGGCTACCATGAACCTGACCTTTACAAAATAAAGGTATTTCGCAATGTTAGAAAAAGAATGAAAAGGGTAAGAATTCATGTTGAATTCCAAAAGAAGACTCAAGGTCAAGCGCTAGAGACAAGAAAAGTGTAAAAAAGAAAAAAAAAATGACGGAAGAAGAAAAAGCGGGCTGTGGAACAAATTAAGTCAGTCACTAGTTCCAAAATCATGCCCTACCAACACTCAACCCAACATTATAAGACAAAATAAAGTCGTGACGTGATTCATGTCATCTTACTGAATGCTATGTTGTAATTCATAAGGGCAAGCCTATAACTATTGTGTATGCAATTTAATTTCTTTTTTAGTGTGAGAGGCTATCTTCCCGGTCCCAATATTCTAGGAAATATCATTGTGTGTGGACTTCTTTGTTGTGCGAGAAAGTTAATACTCTAACCAATTTTGAATGAGTTAATGTAGTAGTCTAGAAGATATAAGCCTTGCGAAAGGTGTTTCAATGTGTCATTTGGAAACAAATAGTAGTGTAATGGTTCTGTTGTTGCACGAGGACAAACAACTATTTTAGGTTGAGGTTGTTGATGTGACGGTATTTTACATCACATTGTGCACTTAAAACCCCAAAAATAAAGCATATTCTTGAGTAATAACAGTGTTTAAATTTCACTCAACGTACCTAAGGCGTCCTTCCAAGGTTGATAAGGAACTAACTTGACCAATCACTTCACAAGGATACTTATACTTTGTGAAAAAGTGGATTTTTTTTACTT
>JBDJHY010173685.1:0-12268 GCA_039654485.1 Withania somnifera
TAAGAAATGAAAAAAAGAGAAAAAAAGGGTTACCAATGAGCGTAGTAGGGTAAGGAGATCTGTTTGGATTGAGTGCCTGCATACCAAGAAAAAGCACTTAGAAAAAAAAGTGATAATAAAAACAAAGAAAAAAAGAAAAGGTGCTCAAAATAAAAACAAAATTAAGTAAGGCATTCTTGAAATAAATTGAGTTGGTTAGTGAGAAAAATATTTGATAACGGTTAAGGAAAAATGAAGGATTAATGGTTGTTGGGAAATAAAAAGTGTAAAGTGATTAGGAAAGTTTAAATCCCTATTATAAAGTTTTCCTACCCGTCCCTTAGCCTACATTACAATCCATTAAAGTCATATTTAATTCTAGTCAAGCATTCTTAATTAGTGAAGACGTACATAATAGGAAAGCATATGGTACTTTGTGCATGCATGTGAATTCCTTATGAGTGTGAGAGTTGGGCGTATTAATTCTAAAAAGTCCGTAAAAAATATTCAATTCTATGAATTGAGAAGAGTGCGGACTATTATTTCTTGTGAGGGCACATTTGGGGAGTAATTGTATACATTGTTGGTTTGTTTCATTTAAGTGTTAAGTTGGCCTACAAATCCAAATTGTGTTGAGTAATGTATTAGTGTATATTCTTTGCCTAGGGATCTAATTTGTTAATGTTCGTTAATGGTTTGAAGTGTGTAAGTTTCCAATTAAATTGTTAGGACATAACTAATGTATCTTGTGAATTCAGTCATTGAATTGTATGCCGGTTTTTTTATGTGTAAGTAATTGATCGAGGACGAACAAAAGTCTAAGCATGGGGTGGTGATCTTAGGCATACTTGTATGCCTTAATTCCATTAAATTCCTATGTTTTGACTTAGTTTCAAGACCAATTACATGCTTTTTGAGTATCTTATTATCAAATATGTGGGTAGCATTACTAACCCATATGATTAGCCTATTTCAGGTATATTTGGAGCTTTAAGGAAGGTAGATCAAGCAGAAGTGAAAGCTCGAATGAGAAGGGAGGAAATGCAAAAAATTTATCCCTATCATGATAGGAATCACGACGTGATGGCTTGCCCATCATGATTTGGATCACATCGTGATCCCCTGTTTAGCCTGGCTGGAATTGTTTTCAACTTACAATTTAAGTTGGGGGGGAAGAGTCTTTTTATTGGGCATCCATATATCCTTAAAGAAGACATTTTGGGGAGTATTGCAGCACTTGGGATAGAAAACAAGCAGTGGATGAGATATTGAAACAACCTAGTGTTACATCTATCGTTCAATTCTTGTACGTTTATGTTAAATACATTATTTTTTGAATTGCGCATGACTATTCTTGGCTAAAACCCCTTGTTTTGGGGTTATGGATAACATGTTGTATTGTATTGGTTTGGTATAAATTATTAATTATATCTCATGATTAATTGTTCTTACACTTCAGTATTAATGTGTTCTAATTTCTTGGCCACTATTAGAATAAATCTATAGCTCTAAGGTGCAATAATCCGGTAACTGATGAGTGGAATAGAAGTGTAAGGAGTGAGATTATGTTTGTTGAATCTAAAATTAGAATAATGAATATGATTAGCAAATAAAACATGATCGTGTACTTAGTTGACTCTGTTGGTTAAATAGGGAAGATAACTATAAAGTGTTTATATTAAATCGCCACAACACAAGTCAATCGAAGTAGTTGTGGGGATTGTATAAATAGTGATTAGAGAACTATAAATCCTTAATGCATAGCTTCAACCCCGAAATCAACAATTAGAGAAATAATGATGTTTATGGAAAATTGAGATTATATACGACTATGTGCAATGCCATAGCCTTGGAATGGTTGTTTATATCGACCACACTTGATTGTTTCTTCCCAAGTCTTATGTACATTTCATTACTTAAAGTTAGAATAATATAAAACTCAATTTCTTATATTGTGAATTACAATTTTAGATACATTAAATTCACTATAAGAATTTTTTACGGCACTAATTTATAATTCTAAGTTCCTGAGGGTTTAATATCTGGCTTGAAAGAGCCACTATATTTCTTGTGAGACCACATACACTTGCGTGTGTTCTTGGAAGCCAACATTCTAGTATGATGGTAGTATTTATGTACCATAGGTTTTTAATTTGGTGCAGTAGATATTGTGTGAGGCTCACAGCTCTAGGTATTCTATTCATCCTGGTGCAGCTAAGATGTACCGTAATTTGCGACAGTTATATTGGTGGAGTGGGACGAAGAGGGACATTTTTGAGTATATTTCTAAGTGTTTGAACTGCCAACAGGTTAAGTATGAGCATTGGCGAGCAAGTGGTTTGATTCAAAAGCTTTCTATTCCGACTTGGAAGTGGGAGCAGCTGACTATGGACTTTGTATCTAGTTTGCCTCAGACTAGTAGAAGGAATGATACTATTTGGGTCATTTTTGACAGACTGACTAAGTTATCACACTTCATTCCACTCGCCCTTCTTATAATGTTGAGTGTTTGGTTTAAATCTATATTTTTGAGGTGGTTCGATTTCATGGAGTTCCTGTATCCACAATTTCTGACAGAGGCACACAGTTTACTTGGAAGTTTTGGAGATCTATTTAACAGGACTTGGGTACCGAGGTTCATTTGAGTACTATATTCCATCCGTAGACTAACGGTCAGTCTGAGTGTACCATTCATGTGTTGGAGGATATGCTAAGGGCTTGTGTGATAGACTTTTAGTGGTACTTGCGGTCAGCACCTACCATTGGTAGAGTTGATAATAATAATATCTATCACTCCATCATTGAGAAGGAACAATTTGAGGCATTATACGATAGACGGTGTAGGTCGCCTATTTGTTGGTTTGATGGATTTGAGGCCAAATTCTAGTCTTCAGATTTTTTGCGTGATTCTTTTTATTAGGTTCGATTGATTCAAGATATACTATGGGCAGCGCAGAGTAGGAAGAAGATCTACGCTGATTATAGGCTTTGTGTCTTAAAGTTTGGAGTCGGTGATAGAGTCTTCCTAAGGGTTTTTCCTATGCATGGTGAGATGAGGTTCGGTTGGTGGGGTAAGCTTAGTCCCAGGTATATCAAACCATTTGTGATTTTGAAGAGAGTTTGTGATATTGCCTGCTGGTTAGCCTTACTTCCTATGCTTTCAGTCATTCACCCAGTATTTCATGTTTGGATGTTGCGGTGGTATATTTCAGATGATTCTCATGTCATTTGAGAGGATTTAATGTAGCTAGATGAGAATTTGTCTTTTGTTGAGGAGCCAGTAATAGTGTTGTCTAAGGATGTTAGAAAGATGAGATCTATAAAGTGGTAAGGGTGAAGTAGAGGCAACGTCCGGTCGAGGAGTCTACACGGGAGATCGAGAGTGAGATACAAAAGTAGTATCCACAGTTGTTTGAAACATCAGGTACTTCTCTCCCTATTTATTTCCTGCTTTTACTTGACTTTCGAGGATGAAAACCCTTTTATGAGAGGATGTTGTAATGACCCTCATGGTCATTTATGAGAAATATGCAAAGTTTTGCATTCTAGAGCTTTTCAGTAGCTTTCCCAAGTCATTTATGACTTGGTGGGACCGGTAGTTTGGATCCCTAGAGCTTTGGTTGAGAAATATCTCAAATTGCCTATTTTAGAGCCTAAACTAAGTGCTCCATACTAAGTCAACTTTGCTTCAAGACGCTCTCGGACTTAAATTATAACATATCCGTTAGCTCTGTAATGTCGAACAAAGTCAAGATTGACATTAAGTTTGTATTTTAGAGATTTCATTTGTAATTTGTGCTAATTTCTCTAGTTAAGTTAAAGCATAAAGTTGGATCTTGAGTGGTATTTTGATGTTCGAAGTGTCAAGATGGATTTTTAATGCTTTCATCTGTTTCAAAATGGTGAATTAGGCAAGTTTTACCCTTGGTAAGCTTCCCAAGGTGTCCATGCTCTATTTAAGTTGGTTTGTGGAAAGTTGGAAATTACTCATTTTGGCTAAGTCTTGGTTAGGGGGTCATTTTTTCTCAAAACACCTCCTATGTCCATTTCTTCAATTTCGTTGAGTCTGGAATGTGTTTTTCACATAAGATACATATTTTGTTTGCCAAAATTGGAATCTATTTCATTTTTGAACCCCTGGTTTAAAATTTTTAAAAGTGTTATTTTGTTGGTGCATGCACAGATTGATTTATTGATCAAAATGCCAATTTATTGGTGTATGATAAATTAGATATTTAAACGATAATTTGGCACCTGTCAATGTTTGCCAGAACCCAATAAATTTTGATTTATCGACACTTTATTCAATTTATCGGTACCTGCTTCTCTTGTCAGTATTCATGGGGGTGTCGATTTATCAGCATTTTGTCCTATTTATTGGTACCTATTCCCTTTGCCAGTACTATAAGGTTAATGATTTATCAGCTTAGGTGACTGAAAAATCGGTATCTGAGGCATATTTTATCAGTTTCAGCCCCATTTTTAGTTCATTATTTCCTCAAGTTTTTTCACTTTTTCTCTCAACTCTTAGCGCGATTTGCCTTGGAAACATCCCCAAACTCCATAGAAAAGTTTCTTGAAGATTTCATACGCCTTTCTCACCCTTGCTAAGTAATTTCATTCATTTTATTCCATGAAAATTAGGGTTTTCCCTCCATCGATGCCCTAGTCATGATTTTGTGATTTCACCACTTATATCCGAAGTTCTGGGATAAATTTTTGCTCATTAGGGCTATTTTACTTTGTAGTTATCTTTTCTTTTCCAAATTCATCATATAATTCCATAAAGATTGAAGCTTTAATCCATTTAATTCTCTATTTACTCTGGGTTATTCAAGGATCTTTCCTTGCCCAAATTCTGCTTAATTTTGGAGCACGGGTTCGTGGTAACGATAGGAACCCCCTGGCGATGTTTGCTTCCCATTCCAACAAGCGGGCCCTGTAGGTCCATCTTAGGCCTAATTTAAGGCCCAGTCCAGAACTTAGTATAATTTAGACCGTTAGACTCGTACTGATATATCTAATACTATTTTGCAAGTTTCAGATAAATTAGAGTTCATTTGTTATCAGTCAAAGTAACATATGCGGGTTTGCAGTGTTTTATCATCAGACGACAGGTAGGCTTTGCGGAACTATCTCTAGGTTTATAGATTTAATAATTATACTAAATAGCATCTGTGGGTCGGGTATCTAGGTTGTTATAGTAACCTTGCACCGTTCTTTTGTCCGTTCCTCATTTACTACCTTCACAGTATCTAGGTTAATATGGTGCCTCTAACCTAAGATTTTTCCATAGATACATGTGCATGGCATAGGTGGTGTGTCATTTTGTATATTTATATACTTGCTGATATGTTGTGCATGCATTATACGAGAGCTTGGACCATAGGCTCCGTCAAGAGTGCATTGGGGTTGGGCCACTATCACCACATTATTATTGAGTTGTGAAGGCTAGAAACAGATTTTAGTAATGATAACAGATAAGGACATAAACTAATAATATGCTAATAATAATATAAGTTAAAGGACCTTTTACTACTTTAGACTCCTGCAGTGTACCGAGCACCCGATACCATTATTTCTACTTATTTTAGCCCAGGATTTACACCCTAGCATCCGGAATATCATTTGACTAATTAACATTGGGACTTGAGACCAACTATGTTCAGTAGTGAGTACAGCCGTTGGCACTTGAGTCCATCGTCGTACGCTAATAAGTACATTTTTTCGATAATTATAATACTTATTGGCTTGGATACTTTTATGTTACCTATTTTATTAAGGATATCTATGATACCACTTTATTAAGGCATTAGACTCCATAACTTGCCGAATATGGTTTGAAGATACCATTTTTATGAGGCATTAAATGCCAAATTTGATACCTATGAGGTTAATGGTATGGGATGTGAGATGATAATGACGTTAGATTTTGTACTTGGTGGGAACACCTCTATGGACCTTGCCTCCGGGCTATGAAGGTGAGGAGAGGAAGTATAGGATGGAGTAGGGATATACCGAGAACACTTAGGGTAGCCTTCCATAGATTTTTCCTGCAGGGCCTACAAGTACCAGAGAAGAAGCGTACACAAGACTAGTTATTTCATGGTGTGTATTTACTTTTTGCACTTGTTTTCTTCAGTATACCCCTTATAGTATGTGGATGCCTATGGGTGAGCGTGTCTACCATGTACATTTCACTCCTTATGGGGGCTTCGCAATGTGTATATGTTTATTACATTACTATTATTACTTCCCCTATTTATATTACTAATTATTGGAAGTTTCTGGTTATTGTGTGTTGTACCATCTTATCAGTCTTTCTTGTCTTACATGAGGTTACCGGTATACCGTTCATGCTCTCTTTCTAGCTTCTACTTGACTCTTGATTGATTATTGTTATTATTCATATACTATTACAAGGATTCTGGGTATGTCCTTTCTTCTTACCTGAGATCTTATTATGTGATTTAGCTAGCGAAGTCATGCCTATCTATTTACTTGATTCTTATTTGAGTAGTTGACTTCTATGTTGTACTAACTGCTTCTGTAACCCTATTAATTCTCTTTGATTATTTATTATTTTTATTATTGCTATATGCCTAGTGGGCCCTCAAAGCCTACTGGGTACGAGTTGCTTCGGCATCTTATACTCATACTACACTTGCTCATGTGCAGATCCAAGTATAGATATCCGACAATAATTCACAGACCGTTGTTCGTGCTAAACCTTATGCTTTTTGATATTCATGGTGAGCTTTCCATCCAGCTTTGTCCTACTTGTTTTTAGTATTGAGCTGATCTCCTTGTGCTTTTGGAGATACCTTGACATTAGACTTTTATTTCATATTCTATACTTAGATGTTTTTTATTACACTAACTACTAGGTTTTGGGTATTATCAACCCATTGTAATTCCGCTACATTGAGTATTTCTTTCAAGTTATATTCTATTTATTATACCTATTATTTTTGTTTTGCTTATGGTAGTCCTTCACTTCGGCTTCGAACTACATGGTTGGTTCTCCTACTGGTTGTATAGTACATGCCATCATGACTCGGAAAATCAGGTCATGAAAAGATAACCTTTAGCCCTGAGTGATCTGCGCTGACTCTATAACATAGATGGTGGAATTATTTTGATTATCCTTCAATCTTGGGCATTGATCTGGCTAGTTATGCTTGTTGTTATAATTTTGATCTTATACCGATAAGACATTCTGTGATAGTTTGACTATGATTGTGCCCATTATTATTCATGCATGTGATCATCATGATACTAGGATTTTATTCATTGGTTTCCACTGTGTATGTCCAATAGCCCTGTATTATTGATTTTTTAACTTTTCATGACCTGATGAGCCTTTTTTAGATGTTGATTTGGCCTTACAGGCCCCTTTTTTGAGATTGATGACTTGCATTACCTGAGATTTTGACAGTTACATAGGAGCACAGATATTTTTGGGATCACCTTCTAATATTTACATGAAATTGATTTATATGCAAACTTTTCACAAAAAGATTTTTTTCTTGTTTCTCCTAAATTATTCAATGATCCAATTTTCAATTGGATGCCTGGTACTACTATTTTCTACATTTTTATTTGAAGCCTTAATACCTGGCACCGAGTACATGATCTTGCTAGCACTTATAGCTTCAATCCAATGTCGGATGTTGAGTATTAGCCATTACCTAATTTTAGTCCCAGTGAGTCCCGGGCACGGATATTGAGTATTTAGACCCTTGATTCAATAGTACGGGGGGAGGCGCTCGATGGTTCCTACCATCCTACTCTAGCACGCATATAACAAGGGGAGCGTTATGTCGCTTACTCTCAAGTATAAGGGGAATTCCTTCCATGGTTATCCGCATGTCGTACCTATAGGTACCTGGTGGAAAAGCGTACACATTTGCATTTATTTGAGTATTGAGCCAGTATATGAGGACTCCCTCCATGGAACATGCCACCCAGCACTTGCATGCATATGAATGACGGAGGGTATACAATATCAAATCTACTGGAAGTTCTCCCATGGGTCCTACCTGTCATACCTACGAGTATCAGAGAAGAAGCATACACATATATATTTCACTTCTGTACCATCTCATATATGTTTTTATTACTTTACACAATTGTTTTGTTGTTTGTACCTTCTTATATAATGGCATACCAGTGGGTGAGCTTTATGTTTTTGTACCTTCTGGTAGAATAGGATGCCAATAGGTTTATATCTTCTTATTCGATTCTTTATCTGTATTAAGTAGTTAATACTTCCTATTCTCTTTCTTACGACCTTAATTGGTAGTTATGTACTAGTTTTATTTAATTACGAAATCTCCCTTTGACTCTTATTGAGGTAACTAGTATACCGCCCTTATTCATTCTCTATTACTTGATTACCTATTGCGAGGAATCAAATTTCTTCATCTCTTTTGCTAAGTTATTTCGTTGTTGTTGTTAGCTGGCTCCATTGATTGTTCCTTGTTTACTCTACCTAATGGTAGTTAGCATACTTGCCTATACTTATATTCTTTGATTTTTGTGACTCATTTCATTCACTATTTGCTAATTACTACTTTTATTTCTTATATGAGCCCATTCAGCCTATGATGTCTACTAGGTACCTATTTTTTTGTACTGACTACACTTCTGCCTCTTTTTGATACATCCCTCCTTGATTCCAGATTGTGCTGATATTTTATTTCTGAGGTAGATGGTGGATTCTGGCATTTGGATATTTTCCTTTACCTTTCATTATCTTTCTTTATGTTACTTGATTCGAGACAGACTATGTATTTTTCATTTCAGACATTGTATTCTTTGGCTCATTGCATCAGATATTGGGTTATGGGATTTGTCTTTTACTTATTTTAGACATATGCTTATCCTTATCCATTATTTGTATCTTACCTTTCGCACTTAGTTTTGTTATTCTTTCCTTGTCTACTTGTTGGGTGGTTCCCTTAAGGCGGGATATAGGTACCCTTATGATCCGAGAAATTGGATCATAACAAATTGGTATCAGAGCTTTAGTTCGTTGATATCCTTGATACATGATACAGTGTCTAGTAAAGTTTTATGGAACGGGTAACAATGACGTGTGTATCCTATGTTCGAGAGGCATACAGTGATAACTTTAGGAAATCTATCTTTTTCTCACTTTTATATCAAACGTGCATCCTAGTGGGTCTCTTGAAATCCCTTTTTCTTCTTATTCATTTTGTTGTAGATTTCATGCCCATGATCTTCAGCAGCAATAGGAGATGGGAGATCTCTTGCACTGTCAGCTATAGCTTTAGCGGGGAGTCATGCTAGGGTTCAACTGCAAGGTCAAGGATGTGCTTATGTTTCGACATCCATCAGAGCCGCTACGCATGTCAAAGCTTATGTGGTTCATTCCGGTCTTGTTATGGTTCAGCAGCCACCTATTGTTTAGAGATTAGTGTATGTTGCACCTAAGACAGTACTAGCAGGGTTTATTGTTACACTAGTCCTTCAGGAAATACTTCTTGGTGTGTTGAGATCAGTAGGTAGTGTACTACAAACAGGGGTTTCACCCAATATTGAGAGTAGTTTTCAGGAGAGATGTGCATATTCCGTTGCTGAGTATGAGGAAGTATTTCATGAGTTGTTGGGCATACATCCATGGGTTTTCCTTCTAAGTATGACAAGTCCTAGAGTTTCGTGGAATTATTCATATTACCCCTCCATCTAGCACTTGCATCTAAGATAGCTGTGGGATGATTTTTTACTGAGGTAGATGTCAACGTAAAGTTGATTGAGGGCCTATATCAGGAGGCATATTTAGGTGGCGGGTAGGGGTCCCAACCTATGGTTGGTGCTGGTGATAGTGTGTTGGGAGCTAGGAGTTAGCCCTTTGAGCTAGTTAAGACTTTACCATTAACCTTAGATTGGGTTTAGCATGGTTTTGGTAGACCGAGTTTGGGTAGTGTAATGACCCTCATGGTCATTTATAAGAAATACGTGGCGTTTTGCATTTTAGAGTATTTTAGTAGCTTCCCCCAAGTAATTTATGACTTATTGCGATCAGTAGTTCGGTCCCCTAGTAGCTCAGTTGAGAAATATCTCAAACTTTTTGTTTTAGAGACAAAAACTAAGTACTCATTGACTAAAGTCAACTTTTCTTCATGACGAGCTTGGTATTAAATTCTAACAGTTCTATGAGCCCTGAAATGCCAAACAAAGTCAACATTGACCCTAAGTTCATGTTTCAGAGTTTTCATTTGTAATTTGTGCTAATTTGTGGGTTTTGGTTAAGTTTAAAGCTTAAAGTAGGAGCTTGAGTGGTATCTTGATGTTCAGAGTGTCAAAATGGATTTTTGACGATTCCATCAGTTCCAGAATGGTAAATTTAGGCTAGTTTGACCCTTGGTACGCTTCCCAAGGTGTCCATGCTCAATTTGTGTTGGTTGGTGGCAAGTTGGAGTTTACACATTTTGGATAAGTCTTGGTTTAGGGGTCATTTTCACTCAACTGACCTATGATGTCAGTTTCGTCGATTCCAATGAGTATGGAATGTGTGTTTCACATAAGATACATATTTGGTTTGCCAAAATTGCACTTTATTTCATTTCTGGGTCCCTAGTTTAAATTTCTGAAAAGTGTTATTTTTGTTGTAGCATACACAGACCGATCTATCAGTGACCGACTAATCGGATATTTAGTCGATAAATCAGCACTTGTCCATGTTTTCCAGATCCCAGAGAATGTTGAGTTATCGGCCAGGTGACCGGTAAATCGATACCTGCATGTGACTTCTAGTTTCAGGGGGGATGCCTGTTTATCGGCACTTTGTTCGATTTATCCATACCCTCACTGTCACAACCTGATTTTGCAGATCATGATGGCACCTACTATATCACCAGTAGGAGAACCAAACCCCGTAGTTCAAAGAAGAAATGGAAGACCACTATATTAAATACGAAAGTATATCAAAAGTCAAGATAAATAATATCTTTGCTGAAGTCTTAAAGAAAGAGATAACCACCCAAAATCCAGTATCAGTGTCAAACGAACCACTAAGTACAGAATGCTAAAACTAAAGTAAGTGTAATATAAATATGTATCCGAAATACAATGAGATCAACAAAACATAAGTTCGAAGAGAAGCAGGAACAAGTCGGACACTAAGCTCACCCTGAATCTCCGATGTGAATAATGTTCAAACGAACAATTGTCTGTATATCATGAACTAAAACTTGTACTCAGATCTCCACGTGTGCAAGTGTAGTATGAGTACAAGTTTCTAAAGCAACCCGTACCTAGTAGGATTTGAGGGCCTATTGAGCACATAACAATAATAAAAGCAATAAATAACAGAGTACAAGAAAAAGGGGCCACAGAAGAAAATAGTATAACACAGAAAACTAGCAACTCAAGTACAAAACAAATGTCATATAGACTAATAGAGCTAGCTAATCACATTACAGGATCGCAGGCAATGAAAGAGAACGTACCCAACATCCTTGCAACAACATATGTGAAATATAACATAATAAATAGGAATCAAAGAAGATAGGAGTAGAACATTGTCGGTATACCGGTAACCTTAAGTGAAAGGATAATTCCACAAAACATGAAACAAAAAGTAACTGATAAGGACAACTAACCAGTAATACGAATAATAAAGTAAAGAAAATAAATGCTGACAAGTCCCCCATAATGAAGCACAGCGTACACCGCAAACATACTCACCTATAGATCCCTCATTTGGTCTATGAGCACACTGAAGAAAACAAGTTCAGAAAATTAACAAACACATGATCGTCATCAGAACCTCACATCCCATTTTTAGAACCATAATGAATCACAATTGGCACATAATGCCCCATAATAATGTTATCCCGCCGGCATCTAGTGCCTTATATCATTGTTATCCCACCAGCACATAGTGCCTCATATCAATGTTATCCCGCCAACACATAGTGCCTCATATCAGTAATATCATATCAGTAATATTTGCTAGCCGTACTGGGAAAATCAAGGTGTTCAACACCGATGTATATGGTAGTATCACCTATGGTCCTCAGTAAACAATATCATCATGTTTTCACAACCTCTAGTACCACGTGTGTTAAAAAGTTATACTTATTATCGTACGACAACGATCTCAAGTCCCAGCATTGTATTCACTGTTGAACGGAGACGGTCTCAAGTCCCAGCATTTATTAGTAAAAATATATATATATATTTCCCGTTGCAGGAGGTGAAGCCTGGAATAAAATAAGTAAAAATATTATTACCGGGTGCTCGATACATTATCGAGACA
>JBDJHY010173696.1:0-12268 GCA_039654485.1 Withania somnifera
AGATATAAAATCGTCCTGTCCCGTCCCGGTCCGTCCCGATACATAACGGGACGTGACGGGACGGGACGGACATTTCATCCCGATATCAATTCGTCCCGGTACCGGTCCGTCACGGTAACGTGTAAGAGAAAGGAGAAGTGACATTTGACAATACAGTGAGCCTAGTAAAACCATTCGTTGAAATGTTCTTGGTGCCCATTCTGATTGGCTTGCTAGTGGCTTTTGGCTTTTATTAATAAGTTAGAACTTTTAATTTAAAATTTTTGATTTATTTTTAACATTTTAATTTAAAAGTGATTTTTAACTTATGATTTTTATTTTATTTTTTATATTTTAGCTAAAACTCAAATGCTTATAGTATTATTAAAAACTATTTAAATATTTTAAAAATATTTAAAAATTATATTTAGCTTAAAAATACTTAATAGAAATCAATTCAAACGGTCCCTTACTAATGCAGCTGAGCTGCCTCTGTTGCTAACATTCTACAATCGCTAAGTCTACTATGTATTCATAATATGAATGGTAGTGAACTGAGCTCAAATGAGACCTAATTTTGTTGTTGATTATGCGTTAAATTATTTATGTATTAAATTTTGTATAGGTAATATACTTTATTTATTTATTTTTGTTTGTCTATTGTAATAAAATGAACAATTACTTGTACTTGTCCGGTGTAGAAAATTAGAAAATAATTTCACTTAGTTACTACTTTGTTTTTATTATTAATTTAGTCATTTTTTTTTTATATTTTTTACTTAAGCATTAAATTTATTTGTTCATTCAATTATTTATGTATTAAATACTGTATAGGTAATATGCTTTTATTGTTTATTATAATAAAATGAACATTTACTTTTACTTGTTCGGTGTAGAAAATTAGAAAATAATTTTAGTTAGTTACTAATTTATTCTTATTATTAATTTTAGTCATTTTTTTTTATATATTTCCTGTTAAAGCATTAAATTTATTTGTTCAGAAAATGATATATAGTAAAATTGTTGTTTATATGTATTGTTTTTTAAATAAAGTGGTAAGTCAAGTAAAAACAAACTAAGAAAGTACCATGTTAGGTAGCATTCTTTTGTTATTTATAAAATTTAACAGACCTAATATAGTGCTTGATTTGTGATTTAAGACTTTACCCAACTAATATATCTATAAATATATGAAAAATTTATGAATTATTTTATACATATATAACTAAAGATAAAATAATTAATATATGAATAATCAAATCCTACATAATCTTTTTTATATAAATTTTCTAAAATTATTTTTATGTTATTTGTATTTTTATACATAAATCTAATTAGCTATCAAACCAACCTATTATTGATTACTGTTTTTAAGTCCAGTTTGTTTCCTTTTAGATGGAAATACCCACCACCCCACATCTAAATTACATAAGTAGTCAACTTTAAACTTTATAATTTTATCTATAAGCAAAAGTTTAAAAAAATTATCAAAAATATATAAATTTTCACACGGGTATCTTACATACTCACTTCAGCGATTATGTGAGTATCTCAATGTGGGTATTCGAGATACCCATTTACTTTTTTTTTTAAATTTTATCCGACACATTTTAAAACAATGTGTATCATTAAAAAATACTTATGAATCTCAAAAGATACCTCAAAATACCTGTGTATCTTTAAAATTAAGAAGCGTGTATCTAAGATACCGAAATTTTCATTATCTCAAGTATCTAAATACTCGCATCAAGATACAAATAGAAATTATAATTGAACAAATTTATAACATATAATATAATTATGTATAAAATTATGTAAATCGCCACAAGTCAACCATAATGGGTCCGATCCCGTAAGAGTCCACTTCTGAGATTGATCACCAGGACAATTATTGGGAAAATAAGATATCTTGCCATCATTAATTAAAAAAATATTTTTTTCAGATATCTTATATGTAAAAATAAAATTTCTTATTTATAAAAAAATAAAATTTTTTTTGACAAAAAATCATAAAACTAACAAAAATTTATAAAAAGCTAAAAAAACAAAGTTTTCCCATAATTATAAACTCATTTTGTACCACAACTATAAATGCACGTACCAACACCTCCAAAATCAAGTACTGTCTTTGTCTCATGTAATTTGATATTTTTTTAGTTCAACCCCCTCCGCCCACCCCCTCCAAAAAAAAAAAAATCAATTTTATTATAATTAGAAAAAAATTAAAATTTATTTTTTATTTTTAATGAAATAATTTATAATCTTACAAATATCTATAAATTATTTTACACCACAAATTTTAAAAGTCAAGTACTTGAATATCAATCTTTTTCTTAAATATCATGTCAAGTCAAATAATATCACATAAAATAAAATAAAAAAATATATTTTTTTTTAAGAAATGAAAATTACTTCTTCCGTTCATTTTCACTTGTTTACATTTGATTTAACACATATCTTAAAAAATAATAATTTTTTTTATTATATTAAATATATTAATTATAACTCATCTAAATATTAAAAAATAAGATAATATTTGATAATTAAAAGTAAATTGAAAAGTGAATAAATTATTTATTGATTTTTTAAATTTGGTAAGTATTAAGTATTAGACATTTAGTTTTAACAAAAACATGAATAAGTATTAATGGGACTGATGAGAATATGTAAAATTGGTAAAACCGGTTAACTGAGTAAATTAACTAAACGGACAAATGAGAGGTAAGATTCAACTCCGAAGGAACCGATCTTAGCAGGTTTGGCGCTGCGACTCGTGCCACTAGCATCCAAGCTTTACAGTTCGCATTTAATTTTAAATTTCCATCATAGGGATTATATTTTCTACTCTTTACACTTATTTTCTAAAATATCTCTGAAAATCTCCTATATTTTATTTCAACCTCCCCACCCCCACAAATTAACTCTTTTCCGTTTTCGTTCTTGCTCCTTATGTTTTATCATCTTGTTCAAACCCTTCCACCCTCCCGAAGTACTATCGGGCTTTTTCAGAAATCAAATACATTATGAGCATTATCCAAACAGCTAGATCTGAGGCAATTCAATATTATCAATAGCTTCAAAGTTAAAATTTTATAATATATAATACATATTTTTAGAAATTTATATATTATTTTGAAATTCACTCCTTAATTTTTAATACAACACTATAAGCTTATCTTTTTAAAAATTAATTCATTCAAACATTTCTTTTCAACAAGAACTAGAAAATTTGAGTTTAATACATTATATAAAATGGGCATTCACAAGAAAATAGGAGAATGAATGTAGGCGAACAAGAAAAAATTAGAACCAGCCGGGGAGTTATAGTACGTATTAATTAATAAAAGATAGAGACTTGTCCTAATTTGATCACTTATTCAACAACTCAAAACAAACTCTAAAAAATGAATTTTTTTATTATGATATTAGGAAATTACATATATTATATAAAGTTAAATATCATTTTAAACTCTTTTAAATATTTTTTCTTATAATTTCTTATAAAATGACCTAGAAATGCATTAGTAATGATCCTTTCAGTCATTTTTACATTATCGCTTCTTTATTGTATCTTAGAGCGTTCCTGTAGCAGTCTCAAGTCATTTATGACTTGTCGGGACCGGTGGTTCGATTCCCAGGTCGTTCGTTTGGTTGTTATGTCTGTTTTTATGTTTTATAGCCTTAGCTTTTAAAAGTGTAACGTAAGTCAACATCAACGAATTCAATTTTATAGTTTCATTAGCTTCGAAACATAGATTTTGGTCTAGACGGACTCTTATTTTGTATCCGAAATCCTTCATTGTGATTTTATCTCGTTTTGCATGTTTTTAGTATTTGAAAGTTCAAAGTTTTGACTTCTACCTTGAATTAAAATCTAACTGCGCCAGCAGCTCTGAAATGTCGAGTTTGAGTAAGATGAGTTATTTAGTCGGATCCCGAGCTACTTGGGATTATTTTGAGTACTCGGTAGGAATTATGAAAAAATAAGTCGAGGGTAGACTTTAGTTAACATTTTGTCAAAATGATCTCGAATCAGAATTTTGTCTTTGCAATTGAGTCCGGAGTATCATTTTCATACAGATAGCACATCTGATTTGTGTTCACGGGGTTCAGAATACATTCCGAGCACTTTTTTTATATTTTTGGTTGTGTTTTTACCCATGCACAGTTCTAGTGTAGCCCAGGAGTACTTTACGCGACCCTATAGCCCTTTCACGCAATCGCGACCCTCTATGTTGTTACTCTTCGCGATCGCGAGCCCTCAACACGCAATCGCAATGTTGTTTCCCTTTCTTCTTTGTGATCGCAGACTTAGTCAACGCGATCACGAAGGTCTATTTTCCTATATGTCTACGAAACTCATGGACGCTAGCAATATGTAATGCACCCGACAGTATAAATACGTCAAAACTCAAAATTTCTTCTCATTTCTTCATTTTTTCTCTTCAAAACTTAAATTTGCTCCATTAATAAACCTTGGGATTTTGCATGTGACAATAGGGAACGTCGGGATTACATTTCATCAACTTTTCTTCAAGTATTGGTTATTTTCACTTTAACTTCATTGAGATTCTGTCACGACCCGAAATTCAAATTGTGATGGCGTCTATATTTTTTTCCTGCAGATAAGCCTAATCCTGGCCCAGAACGAATAGCGTTGGCCAGTAACAAGAACCCAAAAATAAAAAAAGAAGAAGAAGAAGAGAATGAAAAGAAGATAACATAAAAGAAATTTGGAAACATAAAACCAAGAATAAAATAACTCCTAAGACCTGATGCCATGACTGTAGAGCATCTATATACATGAATACAAAATACAGTCCCTGGTGGGGCAAACTACAAAAGAAGAGTCTATCCAAGACCCGACTAGCATAGCCCCAACACTGAAAGGAAAATCGGCCAGTAAGGACACCAGCTGCTCACCAAATCTCCAGAAATATCAGTTACTGTGCTCGATCACGTCCATAAAAAAACTCGTACTAGTACCTACATCAATAAAAGATGTAAAGGTATAGCATGAGTATTTAAAAACGGGTACCCAGTAGGCATCAAAGGCCGACCGGGCATTAGTAAGCATAAATTAGATAAAGATAAATCAAAGTAGAGTAGCGGTGCATAATGAATCACCCTGAAGGGCAACTGCAATAGACGTGAAAGGGAGTAGAGACAAGGTAATAATTATCAATATGTACAGTATTGGATAACAAGTGAAAAAGATCCACTAACAAGGTAAGTCACACAAACACTGACTGGGTCATAACCAAATTGTGCCCACATATAACGTGTACCTGTAGTCCCAATATAATCAGTGTAAATAGTACCTGCTACAGTACAACTAACGTCAATAATGTAACTACTGTATAACAATAAAGGAGATGAGGAAGGTAATCAACCATATCTAAGAATGGAGATTTGATATATTCCCTCTCTAGGATAGTTTTAAGTCAAGAGGGCTATAAAAGAAGCATGAACAATTAATGGAATACACCCTCTCTGGGATAATCCCTAGTTGAAAGGGGTTGTAGATGCACAGATAATTACCGGTATGTTCACTCTCTGGAATGATACCAAATCAAGAGGAACTCGTAGAGGACTCGAACAACATACCTTATATAGAAGTGTCGAAATGCTCCCTTTCTGGGATAGTCCCAAATCTAGAAGGACCCACGGAGGCCTCGAACCATATACACTGAAACTAGAAGTTGACATGCTCCTTCTTTGGGATAATTCCAAAGCGAGAAGGACTCATGGAGGACTCAAACTATATACCACTACTCTTCCGGGCTACGCATCATGGTCTAAGCATAACGACCTGAGTCGGCAGGGTCTGTGGAGTGACTTGAACCTACATGCAAAATCTCGTAACCATCCCACCAGTAGTATAGCCATCACGACAAAAGTGACAACACTAGGGCGAGCTCAATCCGTATATCATATCTTAGTGGGACCTAAGTATCACTATACAAGCACAACTCACATCATATCAAGATTCACACTGTCGTTACAAAAATAATATCCTAAATCATGGAACTCGCAAGGGGATCATCTCAACTGGTAGGGTAAAATTATGTCATACCGCGCATAGGCACAAACACCAATAACATAAGTACATAGACCCATTTCCCATAACACCTTCTGAACCATCGAATAGATGCCAAACTCTAGCATGAAACATAGTCTTTCCTAGCCCCACCATGATCCCGAACCCAGGCTAACCACACCAGAGGTGCCACAAATGCCCACTGGCCCAAGTACACACATATACAGAAAGAACCACAAATCTATCATAGCTCAGCCAAACACCCTATACTCCTAGGATTGTGTTGGACCAGGGCCAAAACATCACTACATTGGACTGCTAGCTACCCAATAGAGCCATTTTCATCTCGGTACAACACCATCCTAGAAGGAAGTCACTATCAATATAGCTATAACCGGGTAAACACGAAGTCATCGCGTAAGGCAGCGAAGTGTCCAACATAGTTGTACCCCACTAACTGTGGCCCAAAGGCCACCTATGTCCCAATTAAATACACAATATTTTAGACATAATACAAATAATCAGCCTATATAGATCGGCTCAAAATCCATTAGCCTACATCGGGGGATAGATGCTAAGCTTTGATCACTAGTTTAATCCTCTCCCCAACCTCACTACGGTCCAGAGTCTGTATATAATAATACATATCAAAGGTGTTACTTCTCCCCCAGCTACACTATAGTCCAGAGCGGGGATGAGATATACGGGCAAGACAATAAGACCTAGGGTAAGAAGTTAAGCTCCAAGCCAAGTAAATAGGTCATAGTTCAGATAAATAAGCATATCAGGGCCAGAATAATCATTGCAGGCCCAAGATGGAACTTTACTATATATATATACTATACTAACACCCAATATGAAGAAAGTAGACCGTCGCCTACCTGTATTCCGTGATATCCTCGAAAAGTGTGTTGCAAATGACCAAAATCACGTATGGACCTCAAAATTATACAAATCTAGAAAAAACATAACTAGCGTGCAATACGAGTAAAACAAGACCCATATTTTTATATAAATAGCGGGATCAAAGTCTCGGCTAAAATCTGTTCTGTAAACCTAGCAGCTCGAAAACTGAAAATATTTATACCCTTGCTTAAGGCGCAACTTGTACATCACACATATAAAATAAAGGTAATTTTAACAGTAAAATCGAAAGATATAAGCCCTAGAAGTTTATATTTAATAGAAAATGCAAAAATAAAAGCCAAAACAAGAAATTACATGGTAGAATTAAGCGTAGAACCACCCCAACATGATCCATAGTTCAAAAGCAGCAAAACCCTCTTAATTAACCTATTATAGGCCCTGGGATTGAGAGAAAACAAGAAGAAAAGAGAAAACATCGTCAAAATAAGGAAAAACATTTATATAGGCTGCCAGGCCTTCATCACGATCGCGTAAGGGCCTTCGCGATTGTGATGCTAACTGCCTCAGCTCTTTTTCGAGATCAGGGCCTACTGCCACGCGATCGCGATACTTGAACCCCCTACCAACCCTAATTTTGAGAAATTGAAGTTCAGAATGAAAATAGAGTCCAATTATAGCACTTTATATATGAAATCTTTATGTAATCGATATTCTAGACTCAACAAAATCAATAAAAAGATGATCTAAGATCATATAATCTGAATAAGGCCCAAAAAATCATAAATATGAAAGAATTCAGCCCATAAAACTGATAGGGACCCAACCTATCGATCCTAGAAAGTCATAAATAACTTAGGGCAGTTACAAGAATGCTCTAAAATACAACAAAACTGCAAAAATATGAAAATAATTTTGAAGGTCGTTATAAATTGATACCCAATTTTCCAAATTTCATCAACTTCATTCTTCACTTTATTGATTGATTTTATCTTCTCCTTATCTCCTTTTTACTTTAAATATTGGGTATAAATTCTTGGTAATGAGAGATATTCGTTGATACCTTTTGTTCGAAGTTTCTAGTTACCGAGCAAATTTTGACCTCGGACGAAAATATTTTTATGGGTATAATTTGATTTATTATAACATTTAGATTTTTATTTTTCTATTTTCGTGATTTTTCAAATTTATTCGGAGCATTTCAGAGCTATTTGAGTTATTTTCTCGATATTTGCGAGCTTGCTATTCAGACTTCATGTGGGCTATGACTTATAAATCTTAAATTAGACTTATATTTAAAATAATTATAGCAAATAGCTATCTATGGGTTAGGTTTTTAGGATTAACACCTTTGTCCCTGTTTGCTTCTTTTTGTTCAGTTCTTGACTTTTCTTCAGTATTGCTTTATGATTGTAGAATACCCTGCGATACTAGATGATCTTTATCAAATCTGGAACATAAATGGTGGAATTATTGAAAATGTCCATGAATCTCGAACATCGACTAGTTGGGTCATAGAATATTGTAGTAATATTGAGCCTGTGTAGGGGCGACATGAGTGATTGCGATCCTTTGATTATGGTTGTGCACAACATCCTCACAAAAACTGTCTTTTATGTATTGGTTTTTACTATTTTATGGCCAAGATACCAACATTATTAATTTTAAAACACTACATGGTAGTGTGGGCCATTTAAGTATTAGAGATTAGAAAGATAATTTTCATCAGTTTTTGATGATAAATGGTTAAATATAGATTTATCCACTAATTTTGAAATAACATTAGACTCGGTGAAGGAAGGGTGCTAGACGTTGAGATTAATACTGATTTTAGACCTGGTGAAGACCAGACAATGATTTAGAATTTAATATTATTGAGATAAACCCTATGGGGGTCTGATCATAGTTATGAGGTAGTGAGATAGTATAGGTAAAGGCCTCCGTGGACCTTGCTGATCCGGGCTAGTGAGGGACTAGAGGGACATATGGGGGAGTAAAGATATATGGGTGAAGGTTTTTCATAGGTCCTGCCTACTGTACCTATAGGTACTGGAGGAGGAGCATACACATTTTTTCTTCATATCATATCATATCATTCCATGTACTTCAATCCTTTTTTTTTATTTTCTGGTTGCACTCTCCGGTTATATGGGTAGCCACGGAGTTTATTTCACTTGTATATATCCCTCAGTGGTATAGACACTCGATGGAATTCTTTCTTATTAATTTCATTATTTAGCCTTCCATATTAGTTGTCAATTATATTATTTGGGTTTTCTTTATGTTCTATATTATTCCATGACTTGACTGTATAATATCTATTCTTGCTTATTATCTCTTGTAAGTTGAGCATGATTACGTACATTCCTTTTCTCTTTTGTCTGAATCTTCGATACTTGTTAGCTAGCTTTATAGGATTACTTACTTGCCTACATCCTGGTAGCTAGTTCTTCTGTGTGTTTTTCTCTACTTGTTTGACTTTTGTGACCTTTCTTTCATTATCTCTCTACTTACTGATATTTGTTATATGTGCCCAATCGACCTATGATGCCACCTGGATACTCGTTTGCTTATGCTATTTGGTACTTATACAACATTCTAAATCTTTTTGTTGTAGATCCGAGTATGATTCAGTGGTGTTGATTAGTGGATTTGTGCTAATTATTCTGATTTTGAGGTAGAGGATGATCTTTGGCGACTGAATTTTGCTTTGCCTTCTCTTTTATCTTGTTTATTATTTCCTTAGTTTCTAAATACATTTTATGTACTCATCTCAGACTTGTTGTATTTTTTTAGTGGATCATCGTACTGGACGAGGTTTTGAGGTTTTTTTTTCATGTATTAGACTTTCTCTTATTCTTGCCTTAATAATATGTTATCAACCGATTGTACTCTTCATTTTGCATTTTCATATTGTTGGGTGGTTCTCCAATGGTGGGTTATAGATTCCCTAATAACCTGAAAAATTGGGTCATGATAAATTAGTATCAGAGCCCTAGGTTTGTTGGTATCCTCGGTACATGAGCCAATGTCTAGTAGAGTCATGTGGATAGGTACGATGTATCTTTGAGAGGCTATAGTTAGAAAATCATTTCCTTTTCATTTCTATGTCAAGCGTTGCATCCTAGTTGGTCTCTTAAAATCTCATTTGTTCTTATTCACTCTTTTGTGGCACAATCTTCGAATGCAGTAGGAGATAGAAAGCCTACTGTACCACCAGTTAGGGTTCCAGCTAGGGGCCATGCTAGAGGTCGATCTTGAGGTCGAGGATGTTCCAAGACTATACCACCCTCTAGAGATGCTTCTCCAGTTAGAGCTCCATATATTGAGCCTAAGCCTAAGCCTATACCGATTCAGCAGCTACCTAAGGTACAGAGTCCATTTTATGTTACATGTAAGTCATTTCCAACTTCAATTATTACACTGGACATCCAAGGTGTTCTATTACAGTTATTGGGTATGGTGAGTAGGCAGTATGTTGATGGGGCACAGACATTTAGGTAGCCCTAGGTTCTTTTAGTTTGGGGTTACCACCTGTTACCTTGGTTCCTTCCTTTTAGACGCCTAGAGTTTAGACATATACTACTCCAGATCCTATCTTACCGTTTCCTTCAGTTGTTCAGCATATGCCTCCTCGTTAACCTATGTCTGACGCAGCTTAGAAAGCCTTAGGAAGGTTTTTGAGATTGGAGCCTCTTAGATTTTTAGGCACTCCTAGAAAGGATACCGGAAATTTTATTAAGAGGTTCCTGGAGGGGTTGCATAACTTTGGATTGTTTGAGACACATAGTGTCGACTTCAAAGTATTTCAGAGAGCGTCTTGGCCAAATAGTGGTGGAGATCCTATGTTATTGCTAGATTAGTCAGCGTATTGCCCATTACTTAGAGTATGTTTCGTAATATTTTTTTGGGAAAGTATATTTCTCATAGTGATCAGGAGAGAGGGAGAGAAAGATTATTAAATTAAAGCAGGATACTATGACAGTCATCGAGTATGAGGCCTGATTTTATTATTTATCTGAGTTTGGGGCTAGGTTGATACCTACTGCAATAGAGAGGATTTTCCCTTTTGCTTGTGGGTTGAGGCCGCAAATTTGCAAAACCACTGAGGTACTTATTTCTAGTAGGCATTATTTCAGGTTGTGTTAGATCATACCCGTACCATGGAGGGTATATTACGTGAAAGAAAGGTAGTGAGGATAAGAGACTCTAAATTCAGGGTAGATTTAGTGAATCCTGGGATGGCGATAGGGGATTAGGTTCTTGAGGTAGGGGCCCATCTCAACATCAACAACAGTGGCAGTATAGTCATCTCATGCAGGCCTTGTTTCAGAATTTTTTTGATGGTGTAGTTTTAGGTATGAGGGTCAGTCATCTGGTCAGTCCTTGAGGGGTACTACTTTTGGGGTCATCAGGCCGTAGTGGCTATTCGGTTCAGCTAGTCCATCCCGGTAGGAGAGGCCGTTAAGGTGATGTTATGAGTGCGGTGCTATGGGATACTTTACCAGAGATTACCCCAGCGGGGTACAAGTCAGCCTATTATTTATAATATAGTTACTCCAACTCAGCCTATTAGAGTACCACCCTAGGGTAAAGGTGGTGGTGCTGCAACTAAGGGTGCTCCCTAGTGTGTAGAGTGAGGAGTCGAATAATAGCTCTGGTTATGGTCGTCATCATTTCTATGTTATACCAGGTATACCAAAGGCAAAGTCTCAAATGTTATCGACAAGTACCATTTTTATATATTATCATCCTGCTTCAGTTTTATTTGATCTAGGCTTTACGTGCTCTTATGTGATCATATTTTGCTCTGTGTTTGAGATTGGCTAGTGAACCATTTCTTGTTCTATTATATGTTTCTACCTCAGTAAGTGACTCTTTAGTAGTGGATTGTGTTTTGAGATCCTATTTTGTGAATATTGGGAATTATAAGACTTGGGTCAATTTGATTTTGCTGGATATGATTGATTTTGATGTGATACTGGGCAGGGACCGGGTAACCTGATTTTTTTCCATTCCTAGGTGAAAGTGGGAATGGATCACCATGGAGTTTATTTTAGCATTGCCAAATATTTTTTGGAGTCATGATTTAGTTTGGGTTATAGTTTATTGGTTGACTAAGTTTGCACATTTTATTATGTTTCATACTTCTTACAGTACAGAGAAGTTAACCTTAATTTATCTAGCTGAGGTAGTTCGATTGCATGGCATTCTGGTTTCTATCATTTCAAACTGCGGTACTCAGTTTGCTTCTCAGTTTTGGAAAGCTATTCAACAAGGTGTGGGTACAGATCTTCATCTCAGCACAACTTTTCACCCACAAACAGATGGTTTGTCCTAGAGGACCATTCAGGTCCTAGAGGACATGTTACGATTCTTTTTTCT
>JBDJHY010173714.1:0-12268 GCA_039654485.1 Withania somnifera
TTTCTATATATATATATATATATATATATATATACTCTACAACCATGGTACTAGGTGCTCAGTAGTTATTTTCAGTTGTGTATTTTCGTGTTCTTCTATTTCATCTTTTCATATCCCTTCTCATTTTCTTTTAGTTCTTAGTACTAGTCCATCTCTTTATGCTTTGGGACAGTCTTAGTCTTATCTATAGGTGGGGTGTAGATGCCATCACAACTCAATCTTTGGGTCGTGACAAAAGGGTATCAGATCTCTAAGTTCATCTATGTCTCTGGATGTAGGAGAAAGTGTTAGGTGGAATCCTGCATATTGGTACATACAAGTATGTAACCTATCTTTTTGTGGCTACAAGGCACTCTTTAGGAAATACTCTCACTTCTTGACACCTTACATGCATTATATGGTCATTGGGTTTCCTATGGATTCATTAGGCTCTACTCTTTCCAGATGATTAGGAAGAGGCCCTGGGTGGGCACTAGTGAGATTCCGTGAACATTTCTAGAGTTTTTGAATTGAAAGTAAGCTCCAGAAGACTACATCAATAGACACAGAGTTTGGGAGTCACCTGGGCTCCAGCGGAGGTTACTGTCATGCCAGTTCCTTAGAGCTACAAAATTCATTCAGATGTACTAGAGGGTATCTTGAGAGGAGCATCAATTGAGATGATTTTTTTGGTTTTTAGCAAGGGTCTTTGACCATTTAGGACTATGGAACATCATTTACAGAATGGCTAGACATATCTCTGCACTGTATATTACGAGATATTTAAGGGTATTAAACTTCTTCAGAGGATTGGTTTTGCCTCTGTTTATGAAGATAGGGCACATGGTGAAAAAAAGACATACCCTTGGACATATGGTCAGAAGGTTAGTGGCCTTTAAAGAGGCTTTTCGTGAAACTTATGAGGTTGGTGGTCAGGAAGTTTGCTAGATGACGAGGGCTGTTAGTGATCCATATCAAGAACATTGGGATGAGGATCCCAGGGGTTGTTGTATACGTTTTGAGTTTGTACATGAGGCCATGGATTTTCCCTTATCGGGGTTCTTTTGTCACAACATCTTGGGTAGAGTAGCCAGAGTTTGGGTCCGTCCAGTCCAGTTCTTTCTTTGAGTTCTCAGAATGATTCCAGTGATACCAATATATTAGAGAATGGTATGACACATAGAGATTTTGATGACAACAGTAGATCAAATTCAGTCAATCCAGTCAGTCTGTTCAGATCTTATCTGAGTCAGCTGACAGATGCCCAGGTACTCAAAGTAGTCAGCCTAGAAAGGGTCATCTTTAGGTTAGCAAGGCCATGGTATCTAGAGAGGCTCATTTAATGATTTCAATTGGAGCAGGGACCATAGTTGTTATGAGTATGGTGAATTAGGATATTAGGCAAGAGAATGCCTACAACTCCAAGCCATACAATCAACAGTGATTGCAGCTTCACCTCAGAATCTAGTTAGAGGAAATGTGGTATTAGTGGCTTATGTTAAGCCTGCATAGGTCTTGGAATATTAGCCAGGGATTGCCCCCATTTGGGATGCCTTAGTTAGGCTGGTTAGCAGAATCTTCTAGCGAATTCCCATCCTTTTGATTGTGACCTTGCACAATGTGTTTCCAGTGACCTATTTTTGAGCTCCATTAATGACATGATTTTATTTGATTCCCTCACTAGTTGGATTATATTGACTTGGGACGTGACTCTAACTTATTTCTTTCTTACTTTATCTATGCTAGATTGAGTGACCTTTCCTTTATTAATATTGTATCATATACTGGGTTTAGGCTTTTTTTTTTAGCCGTTTGATGTTGTGGCCCTCTTTTATGTGGTTCTTCTGTGGCACCTAGGTTGTGGTTCCTATTGGTGACCTAAGTCTTGTCTTTTATTTAATGGGGTGCCTATGAGTCCTTGTTATGATATGGTCCTATGATTCAAGGGATGAGTAACTTTTTATAGGTGGGCCTTACTATTTCCTAGCTAAGATTTGAGCGCCCTTGTCTTGTCCTACCCTGAGTGGTTGATATTTATTGTAGGGTCCTTTTGTTTCCCTTTTATAACGAGGGAACTTTTAGTGGTTGATCCTAGTGAGGGATTTGAGTCGTTTGTCTAGTTTAGCCTGTAGATGTTGTGAGATAGAAGAGTTGGGCCTTTTGTTGATAGGTGGTCTTAGGGATTTTGTCGTGTATGAGCAGGTTACCTATTCTCCCTAGATACTGGATGGTTATATTATGTTATACCTTAACCGTGACCTATGTACCTTGAAAAGTTGATAGGGGTCTTTAGGCCCTTGCCGATTGAGATCAGATTTATGCTCAGGTCAGACAGTTAGTTCCTCAAGAATGCTTATTAGCATTGTGTGTTTGAGTTTTATTCATTCTTTCGGGTAGATGCCCTTTTATCCTATGGTGATTTTGCCTAACCTCGAGCTGTTTAGTAGCTGTAGGTTGATATCCACACTATCAGTGACTTCCATTTGTTGGTTCTCTAGAGTGGGTAGTTTATATGAGTAATTGACTCTCTGTTTCTATTTGTTTCCCTCGATTCTGGGTTTATTTCCTGAGAGTTATCTTTATCCTTTTCCCATATTAAATTTAAATGGTGTTTCGGTTATTACCTCTTAGGGTTTCCTGGGTCAGGTTTGCTAGAGGTTAGTCTTTGTACCCGCACATAAGTGACTATACTAGTAGATGACAATGCTTCTTTAGTGGTGGATCGAATTTGTGGTATCCTAGAGGATTTCATATGTCCATTTATGTGATGCATTTCTAGTCTTATTCAATTGATACGACCATGAAGGCTTGATACTCGTGAGTGGATACTGGGTTGGTGATTTAGTTTTGTGAGTGTTCTTTGAATGAAAGTTGGGAGACTCTCTAGTTTCGAGTTATGAGTTGATGGAATTCATCCATGTCTCAGTTTATGATGATTAGTGGTTTTGCATAGTTTGCTTTTGGATAGCATGATACTTGGTATGTTACATTATTTTGAAATAAGATGATGACAGATAAGCTTAAAGTTTGGCCTAAGGTTGTTATTAGCATGTCAGTAGAATGATAGAGTACCCTAGGATGATCATTTCCTTTGAGTTTTAGATGTCCTTTCTATTTGGTTCCCAATCGATCCCAGTATGGTGGGTTGATTCACTCTGATTTCATTTCCAGGCCGAGTGTAAGGTTGGATTTGCAGGCAGGGTAAACTACCATTTATCGCACTTGGTGTTGTTGGTTAGCCGGTTGGTATTAGTTGCCTTTTCATGATGCTTTTAGTCGATTATACCTGAGGATCTCATAGTTTTGGTATCTCTCCTGCAGGGTTTCATTAGTTTCTAATGATACACTATGGATAAGCATTGGCTCTTGCAGTTCTCGAGTTGATTTGTTCTAGACCATTATTTGTAAGGCTATTGTACTGGTCATTCCATACACTTGGGCATATCATAGATGTGCAGAGAGTTTTGCTACACTTATTTTTTAGAGGTCTTTTTCTTACACGAGATCCCAATTTCTATTATTTTAGACAGCGGCACCCGATTCACTTCTTGATTTGCTGAGTACAGTACAATATTGATATTCCATCCACAGACTGAAATCCAGTGTGAGCAGATTATTTGGGTACCTTAGAATACACGCGAACTTGTGTACTCGATTTTTCTAATACATGAGGTTGATATTTGGCCTTGATAAAGCTTCATATGAAGATATTTACTATTTTAATATTCATATGGTGCCATTCAGGGTTTGTTTCCCCATGCTTGAACTGCCAGCAGGTGAAGTTTGAGCACCGCAGACCAAGTGGTATGTTGTAGACTCCCTATTACTGAGTGGAAGAGCATATTATCATGGATTTTTTATGGACTCCCTCGTACTTACAGGGTCATGATTGTATGGGTCATGGTGGATCAATTGACTAAATCTTCTCACTTTCTACCACTTTATCTTCTTAGGGGTGCCGAGAGACTTGTTGTCTTGTATGTTAAGGAGATTCTTTATCTGCATGGGGTGCTAGTTTCAACCACATCAGACAAGAGTAAGTTTTATTCTTGATTATGGAGGATATGCACAGTGGGATGGGTACAGGAGTATCTCTGAGTATACTTCTCACCCAAAGACAAACAGACAGTCTGAGTGGACCATTTAGGTATTCCAAGATATGTCTGGGCTTGTGTTTTCATTTTAATGGTTATTGAATTAGCATTTGGATTTGGCGGAGTTCTCTTACAGTAACAACTATTATTCCATCATCCAGATGGCACCATCCGAAGCTTTGTATGGTAGACGTTGCAGATTACCGATTGGTAGAATAGTAGTGTTGATATTCGAACTCAGACTTTTGATTTGATTCTAGACGTAATATAGAGAGTCAGACCTATTCGGGAAAGATTTCATACATCATAGAGCAGAAAAAGGAGCTACACATATTACAGACTTGCTTCCCGGGTTAGTACTAGGGACTTGATGTCACGACCTGATTTATAAGATTTGATGATACGTACTATCCTACCAGTAGGAGAACCAACCCTGTAGCCTAAAGCTAAAGCGAAGGGCTACTACTGAAATTACAATATGTACGAGTATCGTAGAATAATAACTACCAAGAAGAGACAGAACAAGAAATGCAACTTGATAGTGTACACAGTCAATAAACCCTCCCAAGGCCTGGTATCAGTGTATGCATGAGATACTAAGAGTATAAAATACAACTATATAAAAGAACAAAACACATTTATCTCGAGAATAGAAAAGAGACCGAAAGATATACAGAAGAGATGCAGGTAGCTCTTCCTATACATCTGATTTCAGCTAGCTGGGACAATCGGTGACGTCAACAGTGATAGCCCACACCTAAGCCTGCATCCAGGGAGACATAGAAGTGTAGAATTAGTAGAAGCTGCTGAGGAAACCTGTACCCACTAGACTTTGAGGGCCTAATAGGTACATAAGAAGCATAAAAGTAGTAAATAATAGGAATACAAGAAAGTAAGTTCACACACACAAACTGAAAAACACGGGAGCTAGCTACTTAGATAAGGAGCAAGAAGGCATATATAGCATGGAATCGCTAGCTAAGACATACATTAGAATAACAGGTAAGAAGGGAAGAACGTACCTGGGGTTCTTATAGAAATGCAACAATAATAAAACTAAAAGCAAATAGAACATGTAGGAAAGGTGATAAAGAGGACATGGAAAGTATATCGGAAACCTAAAGATGTAAGCAAGGAAGGAATACAACAATAGAACCATACAAAAGTATCCCACATAGCAAGTGAGGTCCAGAAGAAAATACTAAAACTAGCTAAGCAGTAATAATAGTAATACAGGAAGTAAATTAATACCGCCAAATACCCTAGAAGAATGGAAGCATACCCAGATAACACGCTCGCCCATAGGCATCCACTTACTACTAGGCGAACACTGAAGAAAATAAGTGAAGAAAAGTAAATACACACAATGAGTCACAAATCCTGTGGGTGCTCCTCCTCCAGTACCCGTAGGCCCAATAGGCAGTACCAATGGAAGGGCTAACCCTAGATTTTCCCCGTATATCCCTCCTCCGACCTATACCCCTCCTCTGGCTATCGTACCCAGAGAAAGAGCCCATGGAGGTATGCCACCAAGAATAATATCTAATGCCACATTAATCTCACATCCCAAACCATAGAGCCTCATAATCAGGAAAATAATTCCTTAGAAGAACAATCTCGTCATGTCGTAATCTTGAAAACTAAGGGCATCCACGCCTCAATATAGTAGTATCACCCAAATAACAATATCATCATGGTCTCTAAATCAATAAGTGTGATAAGTATAGAAAATATGTACTTACTATTGTACGACGACGGGCTCAAGTGCTAGCGAGTGTACTCACTGTCGAACAAAGTCAGGCTCAAGTCCTAGCATAAGTAGTTAAATGATATACCCAATGCCAGGGTGCCCTAGGGTAAATAAGTAGAAAAGGCAGTATTGGGTGTTGGGCATATCACCAAATCTAAAATGGTTAAAAGATCCCTTAACTTATATTATTATCAGAAAGTTCCATGTTATTACGTTTTATGCCATTATTATAATAATAATAATAATAATAATAATAATAATAATTATTATAATTATTATTATTAGTATTATTATTACTATTATTATTATCATTATTATTATGATTATAATACCAAGTAAACTGCCTCAACGGTTGATAGTTAACGGGTGATACTGGACAACCTAGAAAAACCAACCCACGGATGCTATTCAGTACAATTATAAGCTATACGCCCAGAGAAAGCCCCACGGAGCCTACATGTCATCTGACGATTAGCGTGCTGTAACAATAACTAACAACACGACTGATAGAAAATGACCTCGAACAACTCAAAAACTGACAAAACACAAATCCAGGAATCATACTCCAAAATTAAGCACAAAAAGAGCGAGCGAAGGGCCTCAAAACATCCTAGCAGAGGTTTGTTCAAAGAGTAAAATATTCATACTTCAAGGAATTAAAACGAAGGAAATCCTACTGAAAATGAAGATGCAACTATGACCATGGAGTGAAATAAACTCAAGGGACAAGAATTTATCCACACTAGTTGCTGAAATATAAAGAATACCAAAATTTCTCAAATTGGGAATTGATGGAGGAAAACTGCATTCCCATTGAATTAAAAGAGAAAGAAAAAACTTAACAAGGGTGGGGGAAGACAAGGGGACGATTTAGGAACTTTTCCTCCATTTTTTGATGAGTTTCCCACAAAAATTTAACGCTATAAATAAGAGATATGATGAAGTTTTTTCTATGAAATAAAATGAAATGAAGATGGGTTTATTTATTTATACAGGATGCAGGGTCGTAGAGGCGCAGTACGGGGTAGCTGGGGTAAACCTCGCTGGGGAGAACCTCGCTAGGGAGGAAATAGGGCATTGGGCCGAACTTTGTCGGTGCGGACCCCTACACGCAGGTGCGAAGATTGCAGGGATGATTTCCATGCAACCTCGTAGATGTGACCCGTCCAATCATTAGGGCGGTCTATGCCGTTAATTTCTAATAGCTAAAAAATTTGAACTCTGAGGTTTTCGAATATGCATTTCAAGTCCAATTTTACCAAACCAAATATGCACACAACTTGGAAACGACACTCCGGATCTAATGGAATCGCCAAAATACCAACCGAGGTCATTTAAGTAAAAAGACCCCTTAACCCAAGAAACACTAAATTCAAACTAAATCCCAAGGCACTCAAATGACATTGGACACTCTAAGAAGCGCACCAATACTCTTAATAGCCTAAAGTCACCATTTCAGAGTGGATGGAAGCATCAGATCCCCATTCTAATAATCCAATCACCACTCACCAAATCTAGGCCAATTCTTAACTCAAAATGATATAAATTTCCACAAATCAGTCCAAACTCAAAATGAAGATTCGAGAACACGAACTAAAGGCCCCACTAGACTGAAGTCGGTGTTCCAGAGCCAACAAAATATAGGAATTCAGTTTCGAGCTCATTTAGAAGGAAAGTTTACTAAAATCAATGCGTACCTATGTTTAGGGATATAAAATAGTCATTGTGAAATAAATCTCGACTGAACAACCAGGAAGACGAACTACCATCCCAACAGGTCATAAATAACTTACGGCAGCTACTGGAATGCTTTAGAACACAAGATAGCGTGTAAAACACCTAAATGACCATAAAGGTCATCACAACATCCACTACTAAAAGGAATTTAGTCCTACAAGTCAAAACAAAGCCAAGAAGAGGAAAAGAAGATCCCAACCTATGGGAAAAAAACCCTGTACATGCACCTATGACAGCTTTGTCTACCGAAAATTAAGCCAACAAGATAACCACTACCAACTGAGGGTCTAATTCAAATTTCCTTAGCCTAACACCTTGGAAGGACCACAAGATCTCTCAACTTCAAAAGCCAAACCCAAGTCAACCACTACCTTACTGAACACTCGAAAACTCATCAACATAACACCACAACGCTGCTGGGAGACGAAACTAAGGGTGCCACACAATGAAGACTGAAGAAAAGACCCAATTTATGAGTTCCCAAATGCAAACTATCCTCATAACTCCTCATCAATCCCAATAACAAGCCTATTCACGACACATCATAGCTACATTGTAGAGTATCTACAACGCCTCCATAAATAGACTGAGCTGCACAATATATCCTAGGCAACACCCACTATGCGATCATATCTGATGAGTCCCCAAACTGCTCCATAATACTCCAAAGCCCACTCAAAACTGCTACTAGCCTTTTGATCAACGGAGGAGAAGGGCACCCTGAACCGATACCATAACAATTGAAACCCATGCAACACCGGACCGACTCTTGCAAGAAATACTAATGGATCGATCAAGATGCGAGAGAGATACCTTGATCAAAGTAATGTATAGAAATACCAACATGACAAATATGAAGCAACAAAACTCTGAACTATTAGCACCTACTAAATGTCCTACAATAATCCTCAACATCTGCAACTGCGCTACTAACTCTCGTCATACGGAAGAAATCCACAAACTATGGTTATATCTGAATAACACACTGCATAGGTAAAACTCAAAAGAAGTGAGATAGTGTGATGCACAACAATACTCACCTACTGCACCAAACCTTCAAACATAATCCTCAAACCCTTTTAATAATTGCAACCCCGGTTTACCATCTAGTTAAAAGATAATCAACAATAGACTATCCTGGGATAGCCCAAACACAATCAAATGAATATCAAACACAAAACCAATCCTAGCCTTCATTGAAAAGCTCCTACAACCCAGCTGACATGTCAACCCTAATCTTCTACCACCCAAATATCAAACAAATATTGAAACAACCTTATCGAGTACAAGACCAAGTTTTGCTAAACACAAACACACCCTTGGTTCTAACATACTATGCTACCCTATCCTTGAGATGCTATCTGAGCATCCTGTAACACAATATCGCTCAACTCCAAAACCCATGAGACTAATTTTATTAGTTATGTAATGATGAAATCATCCTGACTCAAAGAAGATGCTATCTTCCTCAATCAATAAGGAATAACTCCCACGGGAGCCTAACTAATCTCGCCGCACACAGGAATGCTAAAATATCCCATACCAAAACTATTTTCTTTACTCAAACTAGGCTAACCCCACTTAAACAAGAACTATTGGTCTATATTAACAATAAGTATCTAAAATACACCGAACTAACCATAGCCAACCTCTGTCACCGATATCCCATGGACCCAAGCTAAGCATAGCCCTACTATGATCAGAATCTGCAACAATACGTACTAATAAAACTTACACCACCAGCAATTACTAACAGGCAACCAAGGACCCAATCTTAAAATAAACCATCCATAAATTGATACACTGCCACAATACATAAAATACTAAAGAAAACTGCTCGAAAGAGACGCCTATAAAAATACATACATCTGAAACCTTATATAGAGGAATCGCTTAACCATAAATTACCAATAAAAAAGCTCAAACACAAAACACAACAATTCCCGAAATCAAAAGGGTAACCCAATCGCCTGCAAATTGTAGAATAGACCAAACATACAACACTACTGCTCGCTACAAGACCATTCAAGCATAGTCACACCCAATGCACCCCCATTTAGTACTGACTACGGACTTCCATTTAAGAACCAACAATGCTGAAATACACTCTGAACTTTACACCAACGAATCAAGGTTAACTAGCTGCCACTAAACCTCTACACCATAGTGTAGTTTATTTTAGTAATTAGACTCCTATCCACTACTAATAAGAAAGGACTCATCGTCAAGGCATGCCTACAGGCACACTTCCCACTGAATCTCAGTAGATACATCTCGTAACTTGTGATTTCTCAACCATACTTGGCAGAAACTGATCTAGCTTCCAAAATGAATAAGAATGAAATCCAGACGTGACCCAACTCAATAGGCAAGAATAACTCATGCTCAGGTGGGTGTCCAGGTGGGTCAATCAATACAAAAACTATAATACAACTACTGCAACACAACTCACAGTTACTAAAACAGCCAAAAAGTATCGACTCTAATGTCGCAGACGTTTCCTAGCTATGCTCAGTGTCACGGGAAGTGCTTTCCTATACCTAAGGCAAAAGATGATCCTAAGTGGCTATTAAAACCCCTTTATGTAGCCGAGGATCTGCCAGGCGTGGATAAGGTGTCAGTCTTGGTGCTACCGCTAAGAACTACATAGAGAACAAGGGGGCAACTTGCCTACACCCAGAGATAAACACTAATACCCACGAACTAACCCAGTTACTAATGAACCTTCTCAACTATACAAATCCGAGTCCAACATAAACATGCAATATCAGAACCCAATCCCCTTAATTAACTGTCCAACTGGTTTTAACCTCAAAATCCACTACCAAAACTCAGCTATAAAGCAACAGGCAGTAGTTATTAATCCATGGATCATTATCCAATAACAGAAGATAGGGGAAAATAACATAAGCAGATAGGCAGGAAGAATCACTTAAGAAAGAGAATCACCAACACCCAAGAGTTACTAAAACCTAATGAAATAGAAGCCGAACTAGCTAAACACAAGGTGGAGTCAAACCTGTGATTGGCGCCTCTACAATCTCTTTTACAACTTCCATAGCCTGATGACGAATAACTAGAAACTGATCCCAACCACCTACCTCATCACACTGAGAACCACCTCGGGCATCCGCCCTTTCACGGGTAACGCCTCTAACCGGTGAGAGAACTGACTTAAGAGAGCCTTGAACTACCTGATCTAAAGACTGAACCAATTTACGCTGGGGGAACTCCTTTCCATGGTGACTTGGCACTCCACACTCATAGAACGTAGGGACTTGGGTAAAATTTCTAACATGATGACTAGAACTACTACATTCTAGGCACAAGCCCGATCTCCGGCACAACTAAAAGGCCCTTTTTGTACAAGTACAATCACCATATCCTAAATCCCCAATAGGAGTACCACCTATAATCTGCTCGCAACTCTAAACCCTAAAATCTAGCTAAACGTAAACCAAAGTCTGTAGTACTATATGAGCTACCTATGATGCCACCTAAACTAGCTGTGACAAAGTCCGAACTATCGAAAATACTGGCTGAATTGAATCCCCTCATAAGGTACCACTAGAACCACCTAGTTTAAAAAACTACGAAGCAGGCTAAAGACTATCCTGTTGAGGGCTCGATCTTGCATAATGGACAATAGTCCTACACTTGAAACATGGCCCTGACAACCCACCCCGATGACAACCACAACCAAATCGGACTAGACACCATGGATGGGAGACCCAAAACCTTGAAAAAACTCCCTCATAAGCCTCTGTGGCACATTCCCTCCATAGACCTCGCGTTGGCCACAACCTGAGCAAAAGAATGGACGACCACTATCAAGGGCTCCACAATAAATCGAAGAGGCAAAATCAATCCATCGACGAATCTCTTTGCTCTATCTCACTCAGTAGGGAAAACCATAGTAGTGCAGCCAACCAACTTATAAAAACAAACTTTATACTCAGCGACGGACATCTGACCCTACTGCAGGAGCCTAAAGTCCCTCTATTCATACAAATCATTCCCATACCGAGAGGTACTCCCACTGATGCTTCTTCCCCTACGAAGCAAGAAATCTCAAGAAATAGGCTCTGCAGAACTGGCGTGGCTAAAAGTCCAATTAGTGTTGAAGCTGACCCTAGGTCTACTAGGTGCTGAAATTGAATATCCGCCAGCTGCTGGTCTATGGTCGGGCCTGACGCTATATCCATACTAGGAGCTCTAGTAGGTGCGGTGGCTCAGCACATCCTCTGACTCTAACTTGGTCCATGTCTTGGCCCCTAACAGGAGCCCTAGCCATAGTTATAGAAGACTCACCTCTGCTCGCTGAAGATATTGAATAAACCATCTACAAAAGAAAGAATGCAAACGAATGGGTTTTCAAAAGAGTTCTCAAAAACCATAAAGGAAAATGGTGCATGACTCAGAGTTAAGAAAGAGAAGCCATTTCCTAAATTCCACAGTAGCCTCTCAAAGAAAAGATGCAAACATCATCATACTAATCTATAGGACTCCACTTAGACACCTCCTTATGTAACACCGACACCTATTGAAACCTAGGATCTGTTACCAAGCTGTCACGACCTGATTTATCTGATCATGATGGCACCTACAATTCAGCAGTAGGAGAACCAACCCTGTAGCCCGAAGATAAAGCAGAGCGATATTACTACAAGTACACTATACACTAGTATAGTAAATCAATAAGTACTAT
>JBDJHY010173731.1:0-12267 GCA_039654485.1 Withania somnifera
TATTCATATTGTTCATATTGATATTTCCTGTCATTGTCCCTCTCTCACTTACTCGATATATTCAATGTAGCATACTTTTTTGCTGCATGATTTGACATGTAGGTCAGACCAGCCGTCCTTATGTTCAAGGCTAACCAGATATACTATCTTTAATTGTTAGATTATTAGTGAGTAACCATGAGCCGACAACACTTTGTTATTATTGTTTTATTTTTATTAAACTTGACTTGTTGTTGCTACAGTCATTTATTTCTTTCTAAGACTTGCTGAGGACTTGTCCTAGCAGTATATTATTTTAGTACTTAGAGGTTTCTGACACATTTTGGAGTGGTATTGATTGGGAAGTTTCATATTCTCTCAGCACTATCTTTGAAATGTGAGATGGCCCACTATCATAGACTCTATTTATATAATATGCCTCCACTGATGAGTGAGTGTTTAGAGATATGCATGAGCCAGCGGTTCATCTGAGATCATTATGGAAACTTTATGGCTAAGGATGCCTTGTGTCACCTAGGGAATGTCTTCGAGTCGTTAAAAACATGGTATTAAATCTTTAGGTTAAAGTTTCCTAGGATCTAGGAAAGCCAAGTTAAGGTAGAGTCTCTTTTATGACTGTGAATCGCGACACACTTATAATTGAGAGGCTACTAAACATTGAAACCTTTTGTTTCATGTCCTATTTCGTGTTTTTGAGGTTTAACTCCAATACTTTTTTCTTACTCATTCTTTACACATTTTAGATCATGCTTCCACACAAATATTTAGCTAGTCACAGAATATCACCAATGTTGAGTTCTGTATTATGATGCACTTGATCACACAGACTTAGTAGCAAGTAGCAGTTACAATTATTCCACCAGTTGTTCAAGATGCTGGTACAGCCAGAGTTAAGGATTTTCTCCAGATACAACCCCCAGTCTACCATGGTTCTAAGGTAGGAGACGACTCAAAAGGGTTCATTAAGAAGGTTAAAAGTGTTTGTGATATCATAAGGGTGACAAAGATTGACAGGGTGAATTTAGGCATGTAACAGCTAAAAGATGGGCTCGAGATTGGGCATACCCATGGAAGAAGAATAGGCTGGTAGGTGCAGCTCCTCATAGTTGGACTGAATTTGAAAGATATTTCCTTGATAGGTTGTTTCCTAGGGAAAAGAGGAGTGAGAAGATAAGAGATTTTCTAAGTCTAGAGTAGGGCTCAAAGTATACCCCATATATGGTCCTTATATCGACATATTTGTTTCTCACCTTTCCCACACTTGATAAATAGAAGGGGAAGCTATTTTAATTACTGGGATGGATATGGGTCAGATGATTGTTCACTTGGAACAAATAGAAGGGGTAAGGACAATATGAGAGAGTGCTTCTGTAGAAAGAAGGAAAGAACGGGTTCATCATAGTTTAGCCAGCATAAGGTTAGTGGTATCCATAGATAGCAATAGCAAAGTTTTAGGGATCCATCCCCTTCAACAGCTAGCTCTCCTACTTAGGGTGCCAGGACATCTCAAAATCAATAGAGGAAGTTAGTTAGATCAGCCTTGCAGGTTGGTGTGACTGGAGGAAGCTCTTACCCCACATGTGCCAAGTGAGGTATGAATCATTCATGATAGTTCATGCATGGTACGTTAGTTTTTAATGGATGTGGCCAGCCAGGTAACAAAGTTCAGGAGTGCTCCTCTAAAGGTTGTTTTGGGTGTGGTCAGCTAGGCCATCTTCATAGAGACGTCCCCGTGGATAGACAGGGTGGGAGTGGAACTCAGTGACCACAGTAGTACCTACAGCTCATCTAGCTCAGCAGGACACTTCTTCTAACACTAGTGGTGATCAGTGCCAAAACTAGTTGTATGCATTGGACTCCAGACAGGAGTAAGAGCAGTTAATCGATATTGTCATAGGTATGCTAAAGGTTTATAATCTTGGTGTGTATACTTTTTAGAACCTTGATCTACCTTGCCATTTGTTTCCCTATTTATTGCTAGTCATTTTAGATTTTGTCCCAAAATTTTATTTGAACCATTCTCTGTCTCCACCCCAGTATGCGATGCCATCATTGCTAAAAAATATACCATAATTTCCCAGTGTCAGTCTTTGATAGAATATTTCTTGCCTATCTTGTTGTGTTAGAAATGGTAGATTTCAATATCGTTCTTCCCATTTATTGTCTCTAGTCATGATATGCAATGGTAGACTGTAGGACTAGATCATCTTTTTTAAGTTTCCTGATGCACCTTTCTTATAATGGGACGGTAATGTTGTTTTTCTTGAGGGTAGGTTTATCTCATACCTCAAGGTTTTGAAAATAATCTCTAAGGGGTGTATCTATCACTTGGTTTGAGTCAAAGATTTTGAGTCCAAAATTCTTGATATTCAGTCAGTCCCAGTTGTTAGAGAATATATAGATGTCTTTCTTGAGATCTACCTAGATTACCTCCTGATAGGGAGCTAGATTTAGAATAGACCTTATTCCAGGAACTAAACCCGTTCTCATTCCTTTATATGAAATATCACTGGCCGAACTTACAAAGCTCAAAGAAAGATGATATTTTTAACAAGGGGTTCATTCTCCCTAGTGTGTCTTCTTGGGTGCTTGTGTCTTATTTGTACATTAAAAAGTCAGTTCACTCCGAATATATATAGACTATTGTTAGTTGAACAAGTCACAATCTATTACAGATATCCTTTCCGAAGGAAGATGACTTGTTCGATCAGCTGCAAGTCTTAAAAATTAACTTTCAATCCATCTATCATCAAATTAAGGTCAGCAAGTCAGATATTCCTAAAAAGCATTCAGAACCCGTTATGTAAACTTTGAATTCCTATTTTTGTCCTTTGTTTTGAAAAGTGTGAAGTTTGGTTGAAGTCAGTTGCACTCATGATCATCTCATCTATAGTAAGGGTATTCAAGTGGACTCCTAGAAAATCAAAAATATCAAATATTGGACCAGACCCATATCTATGTTAGATATCCATAGTTTCTTGGGTTTTAGTTGGGTACTATGGTAGATTTGACCAGGGTTTTTCCTCTATAGCCTCCCTTTTCACTAAGTTGACTCAAAAGAAAATTAAGTTTGAATGGTCAGGACAATGTGAGAAATGTTTCCAAGAGTTGAAAATCAAGTCGACCACAACCCTGATCATAACCTTTTTAGAGGGTTTAAAAGGGTTTTGGTATTGTTTTATTTCTTATGTTGGTTCGGGATGTGTATCTTTGTAACATGGTAAGGTAGTAGTGTATGCTTCCTAACATCTTAAGGTTTATAAAAAGAATTACCCACTCATGAACTTAAGCTAGAAGCTGTTGTTTTTTAGTTGAAATCTAAAGACATGTCTTTGTGGGGTGCATGTTGATATTTTTATTGATCATAAGAGTTTGCAGTATGTATTTGAGCAGAAATATTTGAATCGGCATCAAAAAAGGTGGTTAAAATTGTTAAAAGATTATGATATAATAGTCATGTATCATCCAGGCAAGGCAAATGTGAGATTCCCTTAGTAGGTTGTCTGTGGGGAGTGTGACACACGTTGAAAATGAGAAGAGAGAGTTAGTTGAGGAGGTGCATAGGCTTTCATACCTTGGGGTGAAGTTGCTTGATGCTGAGGATGGTGGTATGTTGGTTCTAAATGCATTAGAATCTTTGCTAGTAGTGGAAGTGAAAGAAAAGAAGGATAAATATTCGTTCTTGCTTAAGTTGAAAGGTAGGGCTGAGGTTGGTAGGCATAAAAGGGCAGGTCTTCTCCAAAGAAGGAGATGGTTTTTTAAGGTTTGAGGATATACTTATGTGTACAAAATGTAAATGGAATGAGGAAAATGATCTTTTCCAGAGCTCATAGCCCTTGATATTCTATTCATTTGGGTGCTACTAAGATGTATACGGATTTAAAAGAAATATATTGGTGTTAAGAGATGAAAAGGGACAGAGCATAGTTTGTGGCTAGGTGTATGAATTGTCATCAAGAGAAAGCTGAACACAGAAAGCCAACAAATGAAATACAGAGATTTGAAATTCCATCTTAGAAGTGGGAAGTTATAAATATGGATTTTGGTACTGGTTTGCTGAGGACTAAGAGGTCGTATGAATCTATTTGGACAGGTTGACCAAGTTATCCTATTTTCTATATTTTCACACTAGTTTCTTAGAAGAGGATTGTGGTAGGTTGTATCTTCGAGATATGGTTCACCTGCATGACCTATTATTTTAGATAAGGGTACACAATTCACTTCACATTTTTGGAAGTTTTTCTAGAAAGGGTTAGGGTCTCAAGTTCACCTCAGTAGTGCTTTTCACCTGTAGGCAGATGGTCAGGCTGAACACACTATCCAAACTTTGGAGATATGCTAAGAGCTTGAGCAATTAATTTCAAAGGTAGTTGGGATGACCACTTTCCATTGATAGAGTTGTCTTACAATAACAATTATCATGATATTATCTAGATTGCTCCATTTGAGGAATGAAAAGGTTCAGCTCATTCGAGAAAGGTTAAAGACTGCCCAAGTAGGAAATGTTCAGATACTGATGTAAGGAGGAGGGAGTTGGAGTTTAATGTTGGTTATTGGGCATTTTTGATAGTGTCTCCTATGAAGGGAGTCATGAGGTTTGTTAAGAAAGGAAAGTTGAGTCCGTATTTCATTGGACCATATTAGAGTTTGAACAAGGTTGTTAATGTTTCTTACAAGTTAGATCCTCTAAGAAAGCTCGCAGTAGTACATCTAGTCTTCCATTTCTCCATATTGAGAAAAAATTTTTTAGATCCCTTCGTAATAGAGCATGTGGACAAACACTAGTGTTAAAGATAGCTTGACCTATGAATAAATCCAAGTACAGATCCTAGATAGGCAGCTGTGCAGGCTTAGAAATAAGGATTGTTAATATTCTATGGAGAAATTAGTGAATTGAGAGAGCCACTTGGAAAGCTGAGATATCCCTTAGTGTGTGTTTGTCACGTATAACATGTAGTTTATGTCATTGCATGAGTCCTTATGTGAGTAATTGTGCTTTAATTGATATATCCATGGTAGTTGGAGTCTATAAGGATGGAATGCATATGGTTCAGTTGAGTTAAAAATAGACTCACTGTTACTTAAGTTATTTTGATCTTTTAAATGAGTTTCTAATTCATTTTGCTAGTTATTTAGTCATTTTCCCCTTTTAATGTACTGAGATCTTCATTCGTGGACGAATGAAACTAAGGGGCAGATGCTGTAACACCTTAAATGTAATGCTAGTATTTTTAGTGGGCTAAACAAAGAGGGTACATGAAATTTCGTTAGAGAATAGAACTGCCATGGTCCTATGAATTGTGGAAGGGTTCCACCGCTGTGGATTAAACCATGGAATTAGACAAGTGTTTTCCCTTGTTTAGCCTTGGACCACATACCGTTCCATGGACCGTGAAAGGGATTCACACACCGTGGTTTGAGATGTAGAATGGGACCAATATTTCTCAAAAATGTTTTAAGTGTAGAATGACACTACAAGTCATTTCATGGACTGGTATTAAATAATGTTCTTTGGAATAGACCGTAAAATGCTTTCAGTAACTCAACCTAGAGGGAGAACATTTCACAGACTATGAAACAATCTAAAGAAAGCTGCAAGTCCTAGTTTTAAATCAATTAACCAGGGATTTTTTTCCCTTTCCCCACCCCTTAATAAATAAAACTATGTTGTTTTAGGCTTAATAAGCACTGGTATAAAACCCTAAACTCCTTTATTATTTTCATTTTTTCCCAAAAACTACTCAGATAAAACAAAGCGTCAAGCTTTTTCTCACAAACCTTAAGAACAAGGGTTCCAAAGGGGAAAGAATTTCAATTCAACCAAGGATTCATGAAGTTTCAGGTATGTGGGTTTATGAAGAAGGTTTTCCTCTCACCCTTGTTTCCGAACCCTAAAGTTTTACGAAGTATTTTGTGAAGAACTCGTCAACCCTAAATCCTTACATTGAAGATTTTACACCTATACAATTTATTAATATTTCTAGGTAAGAATGCATGAAATCTTGCATTATCATATTATTATTCATGACTTAACTGTTTTAGACAAGACTTTGAGTATATCGTAAATTTAACTTGTTCAAAACTAGTGGGTTAAGCTTATATGTACTATTTGATAAACATGAGTCATAAATATGAATATTTAGAAGTTTTCTAAGATATTTGCTTAAGTTTAGGCTCAACCATGATTTTACCAAATTGAGAAAGAATTGACAAGAATTTTCCCATAGAGTTTAAGGCATGAAATTTTGATCAGGTATTCACTAAAGTTGTTTTAAATTGGTATAGTCAGGAGCAGTGTATATTTTAGGAGTAATATTAGCACTGAGTAGATTAGGTGAAAAGACCTAATCCTATAACTATGTTTTCAACCATAGGATGAAATGTTGCCTAAAAGTCTTTATTATAATAGACCCGACTTAGTTGGATCCACTTGGTTACTTGTTAGGTACTGAACCTTTGGCGGGGCAAGGTACTCCCTTTAGCTGGTAGTTTTCTGAATTACATGTCTACTCACATGGTCTTATATTTTGGGTATAGAACCTCCCATAAGATATTTGATATTTGATATTTGAATTTTCTTACTTATGATTTGAAATGAAGCTTAATTCTTACATTGTCATTATTACTTGAATTTTACTGAATAATTGTTTTGAATTGTGATTTGATCATGGATTGCATAACATATTCATGGTTCATTTATATTCATACTGTTCATAGTAATATTTCCTATCATTGTACCCCTGGTTCATACTTAGTATATTCAATGTACTGACCGCATACTCATTTACTACATGATTTTATATTTTGGTCACGTCATCCATTGTTATATTGAAAGTTGACCAGATCTACTATTTTTTGTTGCTAGATTATTGGTGAGTTCCTATGGACTAGGAACACATTATTATTATTATTATTATATATTAGATCATCCTTTTTATTACTTCAGTTATTTATTTCTTTCTAAGGCTAGCTAGGGACTTGACCTAGAAGCCTAGTATTTTAGTACTTAGAGGGTTTTAGACACATGATGTAGTGGCATTGATTTAGAGTTTACATAGTCTTTCAGAATTATCTTTGGTATGTGATATGGCCTACTATATTAGACTTTATTTGTGTATTATGCTTCCACTGATAAGTGAGTATTTAGAGATATGCATGAGCTAAGGGTTCATCTTATGCTGATGAGGTGACTTAGTGGAAAAAGATGCCTTGTGGGACCCAGGGGGTGACTTCGGGATGTTACAATCATAGATTGGATGGCTGAATTTGCTTACTTTCTACTGGTCCATACCGACTATTTAGCAAAATAGTATTGTAGGATCTTCTTGAGAAAGATTGTTCGTATGCATAGGGCACCTTTGACCATCATCTCATAGCAGGGTAGACAATTTACATTTCGCTTTTCGAGGTCCTTTTAGAAAATTATAGGTTCACAGGTTCACCTGAGTATAAATTTCCATCCGTAGATAGGAGGGTAGATCGAGAGGACCATTCATACACTAGAGAATATGTTAAGGGTATGTGTAACTTATTTCAAGTGTAGTTGGATTGAGTATTTACCTTTGATTGATTTTTCATACAAAAATAGTTATCACTCTACATCCAGATGGTACTATTTGGGACTTTGTATGACAGTAGGTGTAGATCTCCAATTTGTTGTTTGAGATAGGTAAGGCATCTATAGTTTGGCTAGATCTCATTCACAAATCTATGTAGAAAGTGTAGATCAAACATGAAAGACTAAAGGCATCTCAGAGAAGACAAAAATCATATGTCGACATAAGGAGACGAGAGTTAGAGTTTGAGGTAGGTGATTGGGCGTTCCTGAAGATGTCACCTATGAAAGGTGTGATAAGATTTAAAAAGGAAAGTAAGTTGAGTCCAAGGTATTTTTGACCTTACCAGATTAGGAGGAGGGTAGGCAATTTAGCCTATGAGTTAGATCTTCTGTAGGAGTTAAAGCGATCCATAATGTTTTTCATATCTCCTTGCTCAGAAAGTGTCTAAGGGATCCATCCTTAGTTATTCCAAATAAAAGTGTTAGTATTTAGGATAGCTTTACATATGAAGAGGTCCCCATTCAGATCTTAGACAGGAAGGTTCAAAAATTGAGAAATAAATAGATTTCTTTAGCTAAGGTTCTTCGGATGAGCCAGTTAGTTGATGGGGTAATATTGGAGACAGAGGTTGATGAGTAGAAAACTGTACATGTTCCTTCTAGTTACACTTTTGAGGTGATAACCTCTCCGTCCAACTTTTACTTTATCAGTTCATGAGCATGTATCATGTAGATATGGCACTGCATGAGTCTGTATGTGATTTCTTGTGCATTACTTAATGGTTCATCATAGTTATGGCAAGTTGTGGTAGCATGCATGTTGGTAAACTAAGTTAGTACCATATAAAGATTTATTTTGATTAAAATAACTCATTTGATATCATATGCATGTCTAATTTAGTCCGTAAGTTAGTTTCAGCATTCTAGTTCCTTCGGTTCTAGTTGTAGCCTTCATTTAAGGATGAATGATCATAACAGGAAGATAATTGTAACATCTTGAAACTTGTGCTAAGAGTGTGTTGGATAAACCTAGTGTGATCTGTCAAATTTCAATGAATTTTTCTTTGAAAGGTTTTCATGGACCATTTTATAGCCTATAGAGTGCTTTCTCGACTCATAGAAGACTCCGGTAAAGTGATCTAGAGAGTTAAGAACTTCTCATATAATTTTTACATTTACGTGATTCAAGATGAAGGAATGTAAAACCCCTTTACAAACCATCATATGACCCATAAATCCTTGCCCCAAAATTTTCAATATTTCCAAGTGTAGCATGGTTCCACGGGTTACTTCACGGATTATGGAACCGATTTATGACCCATAAGGTGAAATTTGAAAACCTGGTAGTTCTATTTTTTATCTAGTTTTGACAGGGACTTTTTAGAATTTTCACATTTATTTAACCTATGATCCTATGTCATTTTAGGTTAAATTTAAATACCCAAAACCCTATTATTTCATTCATTATTCACATTACCCAACCAAGAGAAATGTCTCCCAAGGTTTTCTCTTAAGAACTAAGACTAGTGTTCGTTATCCAGGGTTATTTGAGTTGCTTTTTGTAATGAACCTCATGGTTATTTATGAGTGTTATACCACATTTTGTATTCTAGAGCTTTCTAGTAGCTGTCCCAGGCCATTTATAACTTTCTTAGACCGGTAGTTCTATTCTTTGGTAGCTTGGTTGAGATTTGTCTCACTTTGCCTATTTTAAAGCTTAAAACTAAGCACTCATCGAATTTAGTCAACTTTTATTCATGGAAAGCTCGGAATTAAATTTTGACAGTTTCATTTGCTTTGAAATACCAAACAATATCAAGATGGACCTTAAGTTCGTGTTTAGGGTTGTCATTTTGTGTTTGTGCTAAATTATGGATTTTCATTTTACTTAAGGCCTAATTTTGAGATTTGGTGGTTTTTGGTTTTCGATGTGTGGAATTTGTATGCTTTCATCATCTCCAGAATGGTGACTTTAGGCTAGTGAGAGTATTGGTTCATTTCCCAGAGTTGTTCTATTTTTTATGTTTTGGAGGGAGTTTTAAGAATTTTAGGTTTAAAAGTTTACTTGGTTAATATTTTACTGAAATAATCTCGTAGCTTGATTTTAATTGTGCTCTTAAGTTTGAAATGTTACTTCGGGTGTGCGTTCTTTTGAGTTGTGATTCAGAGTATTTCTGCACTTAGATATTTACTGTCAAAACTTGTATTTGGTGCAGGTAAAGTTTTTATTGCGATAATGAAATAATTTTACACAATCGTGATGCCTTTCAGTTTCCTTCTATGCGATCACGTACTTGACTCACACAATGGCAAAGTGTTGTCCCTTCTACTCATTGCTATTGTGATGTGCTCCTGACCATTCATTACATACAATCGTGTTTCTAAATTAAAGAGATTGTGATGCCTCATTGTTCAATATTCATCATGATTGTGATGCATTCTTCTGTGATCTCAATGCAAAATCACTTTACTCTAGGCGATCACGACATAATTTCATGCGATTGCGATGAGTAACGACCTAGTAGTATAAATATTTCCTGCATGATTTTATTTATTCCATTGCAAAATCCTTCATGTATTATCTCTATTTTTGGGTGAATTTCATCCATAAAGTTTAGCAAAGATTAAGGGAAAAGGTCGCAAGGCTTTCCTTTCTATTTATACCTTCTATTGGTAAGTCTTCTTCTCTATTTTAATTCTTGAAAATTGATGATTTCCTTAATTAATGTCCCTAATTTAGAAAACTTGAATTCTAGGATTAATTATAATATTATTGGATAAATTATTTTACCTTGAGTTTATTTCACTTTGTAGTGTAGAAACTTCATCGAATTTCCTCGTTGACTATTTGTATTCATCAATACCAGGCTATTTTGAGGCTCTTCTCACATTTGAATTGTGCTCATTTTTTTATCATGGGTTCCTAATATTGTTAGGCACCCCATGGTGAGGTTTGTTTTCAATTCCCGCAAGTGAGGCACACAGGCCTATTTTAGCACCGATTTTAGGCTTAGTCCGAAACTTAGTGTAACTTATATCATTAAACTCTTATTGATTCCTGGATTCTTATTATATAAGTTTCAGAGTCATTAAAGACCGTTAGCAATTAGTTGGGTTGATATTTGAGATTTGCAACACTTTATTTGTCAGATGAAAAGTAGGCTCCATAGGCTATCTCTAGGTATATAGCTTTTATAATTGTACAAAATAGCATTCATGGGTTGGGTTTAGAGGGTTTTACCGTGTACTTGGACCATTTCTACATTCCATCACCCATTTGTTCCCTATATTTACGTTCTGTGTAATATGATGCCTATCACTTAGTATTAACCTCGTGATAGCTTTAGGGTGACTCTGGAAGTAGTAGAATGCAGATACATGGGTTGGTTTGGGGTTTGGAGTTTCTAGTAGATCAGAAGTGATTCCTGTTGTGGCTTTCAGACGGGGTAGCCAAATTTGTCAAAAGAAGGACTTTGAGCAGTAATCAGTCGTGGTTGTGCCTGGAGTGTGGTAGCTACAGTTATTATACAAGGGTTTTCCCTCAATGATGGACTTGTTATGAGTGTGGAGTTTCAGGTCATTGTGGTAGAGATTTCCCCCAGAGTGGGGTGGTTCAATCTTTAGTTTAGGGTGCTCCCGAGTCAGTGTTTCCATTAGTTAGAGATGTTCCTCATGAGGGGAGGATATCCAAGGTAATGCTCAGTGTTGTGAGAAAGGTGGTTGGGGTTGGTCTCTAATTGCTCATGCGTAGGTTACACCTATTCGTATCTTGACTACAACTGAGGCATAGGTTGCAACCGCGACAATCTCAAGTTTTATTTCACTTTTATGTTATGCATTTCAGCTTTTATTCGATTGTTTTTAGCAACTATTTAGTCTTGGTAATGCTTTATCCTTGGTGATTCTTCTGTCTATTTGCTTATTTTATTTTCCCCTATGTTCTCTTATTGGCTAATGCTCCATGGATTGTTCTAGGAGGCTTATAGAGGAAGTAGTTGAGTTTTAGGTCTTCTAGTCGTGGTGTCTAGTCTTGTACTGGCCGTGGTTCTCTTCGGAGTGGTCTGTTGGACCATGTTTTGAGTGTGGGATTATTGTTCATTATGCCATATCATTCCCTCAACGGGTATTCTTCAGCCTGCTTCACTATTTGTTCAGCCAGATTATACTAATGGCATGTTGTCGGGGGATTCAGTTCAACCAATTTTTCCAATAGTTCATACTTTATCATAGACAGTTTGGTGTGCACCACAGGTAGCTCAGGAAGTACTACAGACTTGGGTTGAGGTTTAACCAGAAGTTGGGTTTCAGTTGATATGGTATCGGTTCAGGGTACCTGTCTTGTTCAGCATTGAAAGGCTAGTACCAGGTTCTAGTAGGTCTTATGGTATCGTGGAGAGTTGGAGTCTCACTTGGTATAACAGTATAGTGGATGCTACTTAGGTGTTCAGGATGTACAGTTCGAGTTGGGTCATGGGGGCGTTGTAGATCTTCGATAGCATCACTTGGATGTGGATTGACTAGGCTAGTTTTGGGGATTGATGAGAGTTGGAAGGATAGTTTGTATTTAGGAACTTATAGGATGGGTCTGTTCTTGAATCTATGTGTGGTGGTTCTCCCAACTTTGTGTCCAGCAGCATGGTGGTATGTTGTTGGTAAGCATTGGGGTGTTCAGCAGAGTAGTGGTTTAGTTTTGAGATGGATTGTGATTC